>JAXQQM020072384.1:0-90871 GCA_034641835.2 Pinus albicaulis | reverse complement strand
CGTCTTCCCCATTTTTCACCGTTTTTTAGTCTTTATCTCATAGGTAGCAAGGTCTCAAAAAAATGGTTTCTTGCCTTGCTAGAGAATTTCGATGTATGCCTCTAAGACAGAGAAACTCTTTAAACAACTCAAACTATGCTCTTTACCCTCTTTGAAACCATAAGCCCTTTCAAAAAAGGTCATTTTGACAAAGTTTGATGAAAATAGGCAGATAGTGAAATTAGTTTTTCTTGAAGGTCTTCTTTCACTTTTTCCTTCGCATGGACTTCAAAATTTTGTAAACAGTGAGCTTGTGACCATATTGGCACTTTCACCTTAGAGTCTTTAGCCTGCATCCTTTATGCATTTTTTTTCTTGGTGGAGAGATTGAAAGAAGATTTTTTCCCTTCTTCTAACTATCGTTCTATCATGTTCTTTACTGTAAAGCAGCGGGGACCTTTTTGGTGTGAAAACTCTAGT
Organism: Pinus albicaulis; assembly: GCA_034641835.2. NCBI lineage: Eukaryota > Viridiplantae > Streptophyta > Pinopsida > Pinales > Pinaceae > Pinus > Pinus albicaulis. The sequence continues at coordinate 90,412 of JAXQQM020072384.1, read as the reverse complement.
AGCAAGAATCAACAAATTTTTTAGCCTTCATGTGTGTCATATTGGTGAGAAACATTTGGTTTGTTTGTCCTTAACAATTTTCTTGTAGGTAACCTTTTTTGACAGTCCTGCAGAAGTGTCACTCAGGGTTAATCTATCTCTTGCAGAATATACCTTTGATAAGGAAACCATTCTGGGAAGTTTCTCTGATTTTTAGAGAAATCATATGTTTGTTCCTCATACCAGTTTCACAATGATATATCTCTGGTGGGGGAGGTGAGAAATTTAAACCATTTTTTTGCCTTTCCCTTGGCCACTTCTGTTATTGCAAGTGCCTACACAACTTTTCATTTTGATCACTGTCTTTTGGAGTTTAACACCTTTCTTCTTCAATAGTGAAAACCATGCTTATCATAATTACCCCTTTAGGAATTTTTACCTCATTATTTCCTTATTTGACCATTGAAAATGACTTTGACTATTCTTTTGAGAATTAAAACCCTTGCACTGATATTTCTGGCCATTTTTGTCCCTGTGGTGAAGTGGGATAAAGTGCTTCTTGTCTGCATCCTTTGATCCTTTTAAGACCTCTGATTTTACCTTTTGAAACCTCATGATTTTGTACCAATACTCTTTGCCTTTCTGTACCTTTAGTGAGGTGGATTCAATGCCTCTCTACCAAACCCTAGAGGGTAGCTTGAAACCCTTTGAAACCATTTGTTGCTATGAGGGAGGCTTTGTCATCATCATTTGACGAGTTTGTCAATTTTCCCAAACTCCTAGGTTTTAGTGCTACTTAGAAAAAAGTAAATAGTGTTGTGTTCTAATTTCTTTTAAACTTATCAAAATTCATTTATCATTCCTAAAATTATTCAATGTGCACTTTCTGGATTTGAGGTGACCTTTGCCCTTGTAGACCTAGTATTGATTTCTTGTTTGGTCAAAGCTGTCACAAACCCTGATTATTTTAAAACATAGGCCTTGTTGCCTTCTTCTTTGTTGTTTATGGTCTTCTTGTGATGATTTTTCCATTACCTCACCTCTTCTTAGGTTGATGGCCATTTGATCCTTTTGAAAAAATGTGAGCAAGGGGCAGCTGTCCCTTGCAAGATTTGTGCTCTAGGCCAAAAAGCCTTCCTTGAATGACACTTTTGATCAGTTTGGACAAGATCACATGTCCTTTTCTTCTTTGAATGCAGTTTCTTCATATAGGAAAAACATGGTTGTTAGGATACCAAATCCATCCTATGACCTTGTGAAACCCTAGGTGACCTAGTGGAAGCTTTCTTGGACTTGGCTTTTGGACTGAGACCTAGAATTTGGGATCATCAAGTGTAAGATCGAGTTTATGATAAAGTAATGTATTAAAGATCCAAAATCCAATGTACTTGATTTATCTAAAGAACCTACAAAGATAGTTTGAGATCATTAGTGTTTGGGAGTATTTTGGGAGACACAACAAAGTTGTTTGATTGGTGGGCTTAGGTATTAGTGGGGGAGTTTTTAGGCAAAAAAAAACAAAATATTTTGGCAGAAGGTGAACACATATAGACAGAAAGAGTGACATATGGCTCTAATGGGTTTTCTAGGCCTGGTAAGAAAATTTAGACATTATGGAATGATGAAATAGTGTAAAATCATCTTGAGGATAATGAAGGCAGTGAGATTTCTTAGAACTCACAATGTTTATGAACCTTATTTCTAGAAATCTTGGGATAATCATTTAGTCATCAATAAAGGAAAAAGTTACTGATGACTAACAGTGGCTCCACTTGGGGAGGGAAGCTCCTTTTCAGGAGGCGTCTAGAACTTCAGATCTCAGGCTTTATGGAAACCAGTGCCTTATCCATTGGGAAAAATTTTACCTCTTTTCATTTGTTGATGTTTGCTTGAAGTTGTGATCTCAACAATATGAAAGACATGATTAGCTCAACTTAATCTCTACTCACCCAACCTAATTTCCTATCATTTTTTATTCTTTAGGTTCATTTGGGCTAGCAACCTTGACATCTTCTTGTTTTTGAAAGAAAAACATTCTATCTACTTCCACACTTATTTCTTCTAGGAGTTCAGATTATGCTAATGAACTCCTTTGATTTTATACCTAGACTATTCAACTGTCAAGGTTAAACTGTTTGATAGGAATCATTCACTAAGCTATAAACATGAAATTGAAAGCATGGTTAAACCAAGATTAGACAATCTGACTTACCATGGGTTTGTGGCATAAAAACTAGCTGCACACAAATGTTATTTTTTGTACAAAATAAGACTAGAAAAATTAAGGCTAGGATACACTATTTGCTACTCATCCCTATTTTTCTCTTTGGTTCTATTTTAAGCATGTGGAAATAGTATCTTTCTACCTAATATATATTTTTACAAGTCAAGCTTGAATAATTTGACTCACTATATTTCACTAACTTATCAATAATAAATTTAAAACATGTTTTAGCCATGATTAGGCTAGATGACTGAAACAAGACTTCTTTATGTGCTAGTAGTGGTATTTAGGCTTACACACTTTTAGTAGTTCTATTTTTTGGTATGGGGCTTTACCTCTTTTCAAATCTGCCCTTCTCCATTTTTCTGTTTTTTTTTTTTTGTGATTTCTCTCAATATCTTTTCATCAAACAGTGATATGTACAATGAATGAGAAATTCCAACTAAGACTCTAAATGGCCATGGTACTTGATTACCCTGTCTTCCACAGGATCATCCACTAATTATTTTTCATTTAGTTCTTGTAGATAAGGAACATGGCTATCTATTTTGAAGGGCATGGTAGTAGATTTTTGCCAAAAATTTTCAAACATGCCAATTCCTCCTTTATATTTCTCCTTTGAGTTTTGTTTCCAAACCTTGTTTCTGTGAAAGAAACTGTCTAGGTGAATAAGGCATTCTTCATCAGCTCCCAAACAAATGACAATGTCATCAATGTATATCAGAGTGAAAAATTTGCTAACAGGTGCCATGGCCCTATTGGAAGGTGTCTTCAGCATTCCTTATTCCAGGAAAAATTTGATCAAGCATGTAGTCATTCCAAGGAACTTTAAAGATGTCTTTGTGTTGATTGATTTGAAGTGGTATCATCTCATGAAAACCTGAAACACTACCAATCAAATTCACCTTGTTAGAAATTAATATTTTTGGCATAGAATGATTTATCTTTGGAAAATGGTGTTTGGACTCCATGGAGGCTTTTCCTAAGTGTCTAAATTCCATACATAGTCTGCATCATCTAGTTTGCTTTGTTAGTGATAGGATTTTTCTAAAGGTTTCATAGTTCTCCTTGGAAAAAGGCCTCTTTTGAATAATGTCTATGTCATCAGGCTTTTAGATTTTACTTCTATATACAAGAGCATCCTGAAATTTCTTGCATAACCTTAAGTATTTGAGTTTTGTGTGTAATGGCAAGGCTTTGGATAAGTTAATCACCTTAGGTATTCTTAGGCTACCTATATTGTATCCCTCTATATCAGATTCAACGGACATCCCTTTAGGATTAATGGCAACATTAGTGAGAGTCAACAACATTTCTAGAGGAAAAAGACTCTCTAATAATGAGGTGTCTAGACAAGGTAAGGACATAAGAATCCTTTGGTTTAGATCACCCGAGATTCTTGTTCTGTGAGGGCATCTTAGCATTATGGAATAAGTAAAAGGGAGGCGTTGTGTTTCTGAGGTTTGTCCTCCCTTTGGGCAACCTGAATCATATGAAAAAATTACCACTCGTTTTGAGGTTTCATTGTTAGTTTGTAGAGAGTCTAGTTTGATTTTATCATAATGTGTTTGTTCAAGACTGCTATAGTTCTAAATACTGAGTCCTTCATGCAAAGACTAGTTTGGCTATTATAGTGTGTCTTGATGTGTTTCAACTTCATATAACTACTCATCATTATCTTCCTCATTATATAATATGAGAAAGAATCACGATCTGAGTGAATAGAATAAAGAGGAGTGTTGTCTGGCCTATCCTAAATTCTAACCATATGCTTCATATGTGACCCTCACTATAATCCCCTTGTCTGATTGAAAAAAAGGATGGTAGCATAGGACATATCTAGTTGAAGGTTCCCCTGAAGCTTGGCTCCCCAAGATCTGGATAAGAGCATGCCATGCTTGGGAGGAATATCTGCCACTACTATGTACATGACTAGATCTTAGTAGGCACTTATGCCCAGTTAACACAAAGGTTCTTGATCAGGCCCAAACATTTGACCCTACTCGAATCGAAGGAGTACAAGTCTTTGTAAGGTTTAGTTATTTCTAGGCCTAACCTCTTCATCACAACTTTGGGCATGAGATTGTGAGAGCCACCAGAATCTAGCATGGAATTATGTAATATTTTGTCATGTATGTTTAAGTTGATATAGAAAGGGAGAATGGCTCCTTCCTAATACTTTCCTTCAATTTTGGTCTAAACAAAAACTCAGGTGTGTCATCAGCCAAATTCAAAGTGTCAGCATCATTTTCTATGTTTAGTAGCTTCAACATCTGAGACCTATACATGGGTTTAGTAACCAGTTCAGTGAGGGGCATATTTATCTTGATTTTGGCAATCTCTTCCTCAAAACTGAAACGTACTAGTGTTTTGGATATATTAACATCAGCTTTATCAGCCATAATCTTTTCTACATTCCTAATTTGTTGATCTTGACTTGGAGTTTTAGTCAAAATGGATTTCTTAGGGTCAATGGTCGAGGTATTGGGACAACTAAGGTCATTCTTTGGCTGGCTGATTTTTCCTTTGTTTTCTTCAGCTTTCTTAACCATAGTGTTGACAATCTTTGCTATTTTCTTCGGGATGTTTTCAGGTATTTTCCGAACAACAATATCTATTTGGTCTTTATTGGCTGAATATAGGTATTTTTTTTTCCTAAGATCATACTGCTTATGGATTTCCATGATGGCATTTTCAAACCCCAAGCAGTAGTCTTCAGAATCCTCATATTTTGTGTCAGTTTGATCTGAGGAAAACAAGCCTTGTTCTTCTTTGGTGAGATAAACATATTCTTCATTATCAGAAACTATTAGATTTATATGGTTTTCCTCGGGTTCTATAATTTATCCTTCTTCATCATCTACACATTTTTGTTGAAAGGGAGGTTTGAGTTGTTGGTAATTTTTCCTTTGTTTGATTTGAGGTGTATCTCTTCTGAATTTTTGAGTTCTGTTTCGGTTTTGGGAGTTGGGTTGGTTGTCCCTAGGAGGTGTCCTCTTATTCAAATTTATTCTTTCTATCATTCTCTCCATAGCTCTCATTAGGTTGTCCATTTTGGTGTCAGATGAAGAGGTTGAGGGCATGGTTTCATCCTTACAGGTTACTCTCTTCTCTTATTTCAACCTCCACTTTCTTTGTTGGGAAAAATACTGAGAGGGGGGGGGAGGTGAATCAGTATTTTGGGGCATACTCAAAAATTTTCACTTTTTCTTACTTCTAAAACCCATACGCTACTTTCCTGATACATACTCACGTATATACGCGGATACCCTTTATGAAACTCGCGTATACACAGAGATCTAATTATGCCATTAATTCTACACTTATATCATTCCATCATTCATTCATCATATGTTCAATAAACAGTAAACATGTGCAGTAAGAACAGAATAAACCATCACACAAAGCATCACACATGAACACCAGGATTTTAGGTGGAAACCCAAGTCGGGAGAAAACCACCGCTGCAGTTGCTCAGCCTTCAATATTTTATTACAGAGAAAACATCTTACAACATATGTGCTGGTGCAGACTCCTACCAGCACGCAGGCACCCACCTGCGCTCGTTTACCAGCCTCTCCTGGAAGGGAGCTCCAACCCCCTGACTCGTTTACCAGCCTCTCCCGGAAGGGAGCTACGACCCCCTGATCTTGTTTACCAGCCTCACCTGGAAGGGAGCTACAACCCTCAGCACCTCTATGGACCACGTTTCATCAATTTTCATACTGGATCCAAAGCTTCCTTTAGGACACAACTTGCAGGCCACGTTTCATCATATTTTTAGACTGGACCCACTCTATACATTTAAGCTCAATCATACATCAAAACGGATACTTATCAATTCAGACAACACAGATCAGATAGCAGTAACACAGTAGAATAGATTAGATATTTCATACCACAAACTTCAGCAAACCCTTGTTTTTCATACGCGCTTTCCTTTTACTGATGTCGCGCATATACGCGCCTTCATGTATATAAACCTGCATATACCTCTGCACAAACTTCAAAACAGATTTTACTACTCATACGTGCTTTCACTTCATACAACCCGTGTATATACGCGCTTCCTCTGCGGAGAACTAGCGTATGGTTCTTCAGACATATAGGTCATTGCAATTCTTAAGAACAGATACATCACAGAGATTTTACCCTTTGCTTCAGATAGATGTCCGCCTCATCTCAGATCTAATCATTTCATAAACAGATCTAGCAAATACAAATACATTCCAGATCTAGATTCCCTTCTTCATCATTTTCTTCATTGGTGCATCATGCATTCAGATCTATCATTCAACTGTAACCCTTTCCATTCAGATATACTTCAGAGAGAAGTATTCATTCAAGCTCAGACATCTTGCACCCACACTCATGATTTGCACAATGAATTTCTTCTTCTTATATAGGTTTACCCTTTTTCAATACCATGAGCCAAAACCACATTACTTCCGATGGTATTCCTGGACGGGGTCATTTAGACGAATCATTACCCAATACAATGGGTCAATACCATGGTGGTTACCCTTGGTTTTGCACTTTATGAGTGCTTTTTCCCATACGCGACTTGGAACGTTATTACTCGCGTGCATACGCGACTTCTCCTAGACAAAACCGCGTATTCCTTGAGACATACTCTTTTCATCATAGATCTAACACATATTGAATTCATTTCTTCATTACTCGTATTTACATCATTTAACAAGTTCATCGAAGTAGGTTTCCATCATCTTCATCAAGTGGGTCGCTATTCAAGGACAACACGGAAAACACTTATCAAGTGGGTTTTTCATCAAGGACAACATCAAAGATCATATTGCCAACAAACATCATATCACATCAGATTTACATCATTTACCAAGTCCATCAAGTCAAGAATAACTCACTGTGTGGTTTGCCATCAAGGACAACACATGTCAACAATCTCATGTCTTCATCTTCATTAAGTGGGTTGCCATCAAGGACAACACTCCGCATCATATTGCCAACAATCTCCCCCTTTGGACTTGATGGCAACCACGATGGTGTTTGGTGTTTAAGTCATCTACCACTTTGACCACAACAGACAGGTACATTAATAATACAAAGACACCATGTCACATCCTCATTTTTGATACCATTCTTCTTCATTCAAACACCATGTCACCCCCCCCGACATCAAGGGCAAAGGGCGCGTCTCAAAACCAACACACTCTCCCCCTTTTCTCCTCATGTTGAAGAAGCGTTCTGCAGATCTGATGTATACTGAAGTGACCAAGCTCCCCTTGAGTTCATGCTGAATCTTCAAACATATTTTTCAATGAAGTACATGACTCTATGACCTTCCTATCACCAAAGACTCATACTTACATCAAATATCCAACAAAGTGGATTTACATATGAGACTCAAGTACCCAACCAAGTGGGTTTACACATTTCGACTCAGCTACCCAACCAAGTGGGTTTACAAAATTTGACTCAGCTACCCAACCAAGTGGGTTTACAAATTTGACAAGTCCTTACATGACTGAATATTACAATTTTACATCATGGATCTCAACAAGATCTTTTCATCAAATTACAAATATGACCATTTATGACCAACACCAGAAAGACTTCAAGAAAAAGAACATATTTCAGAACCATCATAATGCCAACAATGCATTATACTCAGCAAGGCTAGTGCTCCCCCTGAATCTGTGCATCCAAGCATATTTTCCATATGACTAAGGCTCCCCCTTAGTTTGTGCATCCTGAACACTTTCAACCAATCATCAAGGCATCTTTAAAACATCAGAGATTGAAACAGTATTATAAGAGCTGGAACATCACCAGAGATACCAGAGATACCAAACAGCACTGCAGCTGTGCTGAAGAGAGCTGACCCCAAACAGAAATTTGTCAGCAATCAGACATACGCGGTTTTCTGTGCATGAACTCGCGTATATACGCGACTGTGTTTCAGGAAACCCGCGTATCCAATACTATCTTCTATATTTTAACCAGATCTGATCCTCTGTGAGAAAAAGACAGTGTTCAGCTTCTTTTTGAGATATTTGAATGCTTCCCTGGAATACAGATAGATAGAACAATGTAGTTGTGTCTTCAAGCGTCATCCAACGGTTGTAGCATAAGCACATTAGTAACCAAGCCTTCAGATTCTTTGCAGCATCAATACAATCTTTCCAAGAGAAATTATCATACCAGAACAACATCTTCAAATCTGTGTCAATCATCCATGTGGTCCAATATCATCCAGATCTTCAAGATTTAACATGATGTAATAAATGTAGGGAAAAAGGTCTCAACCACAGTAACAAACTTTGCATGTTCTATTCTTATCTCTGAATCATAAGACTTCCAATTCATCCATGTGTGAGCACAAAAGATACTTTTCAGCAAACAAGGCTCAAAATCTCATCATAATAGACCATATACCAAGTCATCATCATTTGAGCATGAGTATCACAATAACCAAAGAATAAGCAGTCATAGTGCCAACAATGCAATCATTAGTGTTCAATCTGCTGCTCCCCCTGAACTAGTGCTCCTTCTTAACTTGTGCAACCTGAATACGTTCATTAGCAAGTCATCAGCAACAATCTCTGCATGAACTGCCCTTATTTCCGAATTATAAGACTTTCATCTCAACAATGTATACTCTTCATCAAAAAGCAAACAGGACTCATCCACAATCTTCAACATAAGAAACCATGTATCATATCATCATTATTTAGAACTGAGAAACTAAGCTGATATTGAGTCAATAATACAGTTATTAATAGTCAGACTGATGCTCCCCCTGAACATCTGCTCCAGATCTTCAGCTATCATATAAATTCTCTTATCATCAATGCATACGCGACTGTGTCTGCTGGAACTCGCGTATATACGCGACTTTTGTTAATAGAACCCGCGTATGGAAAGTGAAGCATAGAAATTTTTCACATTCCTTCATCTCCCCTTGAACTTGTACTTCCTGTACCTGTCTTCTTCATATCAGATGCTCTGTCAGAAATACATATAACCAGAATAATCAAATCAATCATGAGAGACATCATACATTGCTCCCCCTGTGACGATACATTACTAAATCTCATAATGTATCCCACATCATTCCCGCAGTCAATCAGAGAAGTAAGCTTCAGAAGCGGATGACTGCAGTAGGGTCAAAATTCCCTACGTTTCTGATCGGTCCTCCATCTTTTTCCAGATTTGTTTGAACTTTCTATTTGTGTGCTGGAAGTTATCCAATTTCTCATATCTGTTCAACCCGCATTCCTTTTCTACATGTCCATACTTGTTACAAGAATAACATCTCATGTGTCCAGAGAAATAAGCATAAGAATCATAATGAGTATTTCTAATCTTCCTCCTTTTACAATCAGCTGCTTTATGTCCATACTTGTTACACGAAAAAAAATATCCCTTGAAGAAACCAGAGTACCTTTCTATGTAGGATCTGTTAGTTTGTGGCTGAAATGATCTGCTCCTGCAATTTGCTACAACATGCCCATAATTATGACATTTAAAGCATTCAACATTATTGACTGATTTCCTTTGATATTTCATCATTGTTGGTTGACCTTTTGTCTCTTTCAACACTTCAGGTTTTGCATTGACATCCTCTGAATTTTTAGCACTTCCTTGTGAGCTAGATTCTCCTTTAATAGTTTCATGGAAACCAAGACCAAGTTTGATAGCATGAGACCTTTGATTACTCAGAATATTGTCCAAAATATTAGTACTATCTTGAAACCTCAAAAGTTTAACCTTTTCTTCTAATTTACCTTTGAGAATGTTTACCTCAACCTCCAAGGCTTGACATTGCTTTGTCATGCTTTCTTCTTTCCTTCTTCCATCTTCTACTTGATCATTCAGATTTAGAATCTCTTCTTTCAACCCATTTCCTTGTTCTTCAAAAGTTTGTAAGAGTTCTTCATTCTTCTTCTTCGATGCTTCGAGATCTGCTTCAAGTCTTGCATTCTTCTTATTTGATTTATCCAGATCTTCTTTGAGGGAGATGATTTCTGCTTCAAGATTTTCACCTTGATTGGTTGCATAAGCGTACAACCCTTGATACTTGTCTATCTGTCCATTTAGTGTTTCTATCTTTTCATTCATCCTAGAGATCACATCCTTGTAGATAGATTCCTTCCTTTCAAATTGATACCAATCATTACTTTCATTATTTTCTTCTAGACTTTCACTCTTTTTAGATGATTTTTGCTGATCTTCAACTTTAATCTTGACAGCTTCTTCTAGATCCATACTGTTACTTTCACCTTTGCATATACAGGTAAGTGAAATACAAGAACAACGATCAATACCTGTTTCATCTCCTTCAATTTCTGCTATACATGATTTCTGAGGTATCTCCTTTCCTTGAGTAACCTTCTTCTTTTGCTTCTTTGCCATGAGCACTTGTAGAGCTTGGTCAGAATCTTCTTCATCTTCACCGGACACTTCATCATCATCTTCATTTGCATAATAACTCTTCCTCTTTTCAAATTTTTTCCCTTTACCATGTTTTTCTCTATAAGGACATTTAGTAGCATAGTGACCAACTTTTCCACAATCAAAACATTTGAAGGGAAGCTTACCTTTGAATCTTCCAGTACCTAGTTGGAGTTTTCTCACAAAATTCGCTTCTTCTTCTTCGGATATATAGCTGGTTTCTTTGACAACTTCCTTTTCTTTTCCTTTTGCAGATACCTTAAAAGCAACTTCTTTGATTTGAGAAGGACCTCCTTGTCTCATTTCAAAAGCAGTCAGAATACCATGTAATTGAACAATAGTAAGAGTTTGCAGATCTTGCCTTTCTTCAATAGCCGAAACTTTAGAGTCAAATTTTGAAGTCAAGGATCTTAAGAATTTTTCCACCAGAGTAGTATCAGTTATGGTTTCACCCAAATTTCTCATTCGATTTACAATATCATCTAGACGAAGAAAGAAACTGGCAATACTTTCATCACTATGCATCCTTAAGTTTTCATATTCAATTCTGAGAGTTTGGAGTTTTTCACTTTTTACCTTTGTATCTCCTTCATAGCTCAGAATGATTTTGTCCCATATTTCTTTTGTTGAATTTAGCTGCATCACCTTAGCAAATTCTGGTTCAGACATGCTTCCTAATAAGACATTCACTGCTTTGGCATTGATTTCATACTTCTTCCTTTCAGCCGCATCAGTAGGAATACTTGTCGGATATTGATAGCCTTCTTCCACGATTGCCCATACTTCTGCACCAAGACTTTGTAGATATGCTTTTGTTCGTACCTTCCAGAATATCAGATTGCTTCCATTGAATAGAGGTGGCTTTAGAGACATTACTCCTTCAAGACTTCCCATTGCGACGGATCTCCTTCAAGCGATCAAGCTTCTGCAGAAGGACCTGCTCTGATACCAATTGTTGGGAAAAATACTGAGAGGGGGGGTGAATCAGTATTTAGGGCATACTCAAATCTTTTTACTTTTTCTTTCTCTAAAACCCATACGCTACTTTACTGAAGCCAACTAGCATATACACGCGGATATCCTTCATAAAACTCGCATATACACACAGATCTTATTATGCCATTAAATATTTACTTAGATCTATGCAACATTCATTCTTCTGATGTTTAGTTAATAGTAAACATGAGCAGAAATAATAGAATAAACCATCACACAAGCATCACACATGAACACCAGGATTTTAGTGGAAACCCAAGCTCTGGAGAAAACCACCATTGCCGTTGTCAAACTTCTTCAATATTTATTATAGATAAACATCTTACAACATACAGGCCGGTGTGTGACATACCAAAGACGTTGCACACCTACTCGCGCTCGCTACTGTACCTCTCCTGGAAGGGAGCTACGACCCCCTAATCTCGTTTACCAGCCTCACCTGGAAGGGAGCTACGACCCCCTGATCTCGTTTACCAGCCTCACCTGGAAGGGAGCTACAACCCCCTGACTGAAGGCTACAACCCTCAGCACCTTTATGGACCACGTTTCATCAATTTTCACACTGGATCCAAAGCTTCCTTTAGGACACCACTTGCAGGCCACGTTTCATCATATTTTCAGACTGGACCCACTCCATACATTTAAGCTCAATCGTACATCAAAACGGATACTTATCAATTCAGACAACACAGATCCGATAGCAGTAACACAGTAGAACAGATCAGATATTTCATACCACAGACTTCAGCAAACCCTTGTTTTGCATACGCGCTTTCCTTTTACTGATGTCACGTATATACGTGCCTTCATGTATATAAACCTACGTATACCTCTGCACAAACTTCAGAACATATTTTACTACTCATACGTGCTTTCACTTCATACAACCCGCGTATATACGCGCTTCCTCTGCGGCGAACTAGCGTATGGTTCTTCAGACATATAGGTCATTGCAATTCTTCAGAACAGATACATCACACAGATTTCACCCTTTGCTTCAGACAGATGTTCGCCTCATCTCAGATCTAATCATTCCATAAACAGATCTAGCAAATACAAATACATTCCAGATCTAGATTCCCTTCTTCATTTTATTTATAGGTGCTTCATGCATTCAGACTCATCATTCAACTCAGAATCCTTTCATTCGTATATACTTCGCAGAGAAGTATTCATTCAAGCTCGACATCTTGCACCCACCACTCATGATTTGCACAATGAATTTCTTCTCTTTATATAGGTTTACCCTTTTTCAATACCATGAGCCAAAACCACATTACTTCCGATGGTATTCCTAGACGGGTCATGAGATCAATCATTACCCAATACAACGGGTCAATACCATGGTGATTACCCCCGGTTTTGCACTTTATGAGCGCTTGCCCATACCGACTTGGAACATTATTACCTACTTGCACACGTGACTTATCCTACAAAACCGTGTATTGCTTCGAGATACTCTTTTCATCATAGATCAGCACATATTGAATTCCTTTCTTCATTACCCTGCATTTACATCATTTAACAAGTTCATCAAGTAGGTTTCCATCATCTTCATCAAGTGGGTTGCCATTCACGGACAACACTCTATCAAGTGGGTTGTTCATCAAGGACAACCCTCAGCATCATATTGCCAACAAACATCATATCACATCAGATTTACATCATTTACCAAGTCCATCAAGTCAAGAATAACTTCATCAGGTGGATTGCCATCAAGGACAACATATGTCAACAGTCGCATGTCTTCATCCTCATTCAGTGGGTTGCCATCAAGGACAACACTCGGCATCATATTTGCAACACTCTTTTCAATTAAGTTTACCTCTCGCACTAATTGTTGCCTTTTTCATTTCTTCTCTCTGTTTCGGTATTCTTTTCTTTCCCATCGAAATTCATGTCAGGATCAAAACCTTCAGGAAATTCCACTAGTGCTAGGTCTTGTGGAGGTTTCATGTGAGGTGGGAGAGCATTATACACACTGTTAAAACTAATGCAATATTCTTGCACACTTTCCCCTACATTCCTTTTAAGATTGTTGTATTCAGACAGGATTTGGAGGGGGTTTTTCTTGATTTCCCATTTGTTTATAAAATTTTGGTAGAGGGAAGGGAGATCATGTATTGAATTAGGAGTTAATGATTTGAACCATTTTTTGGCCTCTTCTCCTAGGCTTTGTGAAAATATCCTCATTTTAATGGTTTCTTATTCTATCTCCATGTAGTCAAAAGCATCATTGATTCTATCTACATGTTGTTGGGCAGTGATGGATTCAACCCCTGTGAAATGAGGGATATTAGACTGATAGTCATTTGGCAAAGGTACTCGTGGTTGAGGTAAGGCCAAAGGTGCATACCAAGTTGCCATGATGGGAGCTAATGGAGGATTTACAAGAAGTTGGTTTGTGAAAGGGGGTGTATGATGAAGTGAAGTGGTTTGCATAGTGGTGGTATGGATGGGTGTGGTGGAAGTACTTGGACCAACAAACTGATTTTGAGTAGACTTGGTATGGAAAGAGTTGAAGTGATGGAGAAGCTAAAAGTCGTGTGGTGGAAGGAAGGATCCAGGTGGATATTGGTGGTCACCCGCCTATTCCACTTGGGGCTCCACCATTGTCTATTTCAGTTTTTCAGTTTCGGCACAGTTTACTATTTTTAGCAATTTTTCGGGTCCTAAACTTCCGGAGCCGTTTTGAGGCCCTAAACGATGTTTTTTGGGAAAACGGAGAGCAACATGGGTCCATGGACCGATGTTGCTTGTTCCAAATCTGTAGTCCTCGGATAGATCTTTCTAACGAGGTATGGTACGTGTCAAACGGAGATCGTATGCCAAAGTTACACCCCTGGGAAGTTGAAACACCAATTTACCCAAACGGGGCCCATAGTTTTGGCGCTTCATCTCCTAGGGTTAGGGTTTTGGCTGTTTAGGATTTCCTATTGTTTCTAAATAATAAATAGGCCCTCGAGCCTCATTGTAACTCAGTTCAGAGGCCTGTATCCGCCACATCTCTTCTCAGAGATAGCTACCAGCGCCCTAGCTAGTTTTATTTCCATTGTCTGTAAGCAAATTTAAGCTCTTTGATATTAATGAAATGAAGTGTTATTTCCGCTGCATCTATGTATTTATGGTTATATGTTTATTCTGTTGCGTTCCTGCATAAATCCGGATCAGTGGTATCAGAGCGGTCTGCTTTTTCTCGATCCTTCTTTGCATGTCCCCAACGAGGTCGGGGTATAAGGAGCTAGGGCTCGATCTGGTGGAGCCTTTGCAAGATCAGCCTCGCAAACCTCGACGGACGCCCATGGGGGACGAAAAGAAAGATGAGGGAGCAGGAGATCCTATCAAAATATTGCTCGAGGAGGCCCTCGAAAGACAAAGGAACGTGATGATGGATAACTTTGCTCAGATCCTTCAATGGCTACCCACCGGCGACGCATCTGCATCCAGCAGCCACTCTGGAGGCGCGACTCCTTTTAAGGTACAAGTAAATTTTGACATTCCCATATTTGAGGGTCAAATAGACGCAGATGCTGTAGATAAATGGTTGAATCTGTTAGAAGGATATTTCTCGGTTCATGACTTTTCAGACCGGGAGAAGATTATTTTTGCACTCCTCAAAGCTACCCCCATGTTAAGGACTGGTGGGAAACCTACTGTGAGAACAAGGACCAGACAGAACCCGCTCTGTTCTCGGCCGTACCAACTTGGAATTCTTTCCGAGACGCCGTCAAGGAACAGTACTATCCCGTGGGGAGCTATGAGGACAAGTACATACAATGGACCACACTACGACAACAAAGGGATCAAGATGTGCATGAGCTGACGAATCTGTTCCATACCCTGCGCACAAAGTTGGGTATCAAAGATTCAGAGAAACATATGGTGCTAAAGTATCGCAGCTGTCTGCACAGATACATTCAGGAGGAAATGGAGTTCCTCGACATCTCCTCGCTTGGTACGGCATACCGGTATGCTGCCAAGATTGAGCAGAAATTCAAACAGAAGAAGCGAGACTTTGGATCTGCGAATCAAAAGCAAAGGAAAGGTGCTTCCAAACCGCAGAACAAAGGACAGAGCCAAGGCATGGCGGTTAAAGACAACCCGTCGAAGCCACAAGAAAGAACATCACCGCAAAGCCAAAGGACACAGGAAAGTGGTTTGAGTTCCATAAGAGCTCTACTCACAACACAAGTGAGTGTCGGGCCAAGCAGTCGCTAGTGGCCAAGATGAGGGCTTCTGAGTCAGATGCATGCTCCGACTCCGAATCAGAACCTGAAAAGGGGAATGAAAAAGGGAAACAGATTATTGATGCGGAGCCCAACGCCATTGTTGCCACTACAAAGATCCAGAAGGAGGAACCGGAAGATCCAGAGGAGGAGGAACATCTCTTCCACTCCCAGATGTGGGTAAAGGGCTCCCCTGTACAGTTCATTGTCGAAAATGGGAGCCAAAAGAACCTCATTTCAGCAGACGCCGTGAAGCGATTGGGCTTGCCGACCATAGCTCACCCACATCCATACACCATCGGGTGGCTTCACCAAGGACGAGATCTCCGCGTCAGCCAGCAGTGCCGCCTTCCCTATAGCATCCAGCCCTTCACGGATGAGGTATTATGTGACGTTGCTCCTATTGATGTTTCTGATGTATTATTAGGACAACCATACTTGTGGAAGCATCATGCTGTGTATGAGTCTCGGCCTCGTGCTGTTATTTTTACTTTGGGAAATAAGTTGTACAGGATACCAGAGGTACCACCTCCTGCCGCTATCTCTTTGGTTACTGCAAAACAATGCAGTAAGCTCATTTCCCAAACCAGGAAATTCATTTTCTTGATGATCCGCCCCTAGGGCAAGAAGAAGACTGTGGCCACGACCTCCAGACAGGGCTCCTCTGCACAACAACAACAAATGGATAAGGTTGTGGAGGAGTACGGGGACATATTCACCTCACCCACAGGGGTTCCTCTGCACTGTCAGGTCAAGCACCCGATTGATCTGACCCCCGGTGCGCCGCTACCTAATGGACCGATCTATCGGCGCTCTGTTCTGGAAAATGATGAAATCAAGAGGCAGATTCAGGAGCTGTTGCAGAAAGGTCACATCGGACAAGTTCATCATGCAGCCAGAGCCCGATCATGTTGGTACGGAAGAGGGAAGAGGATGGGACGTGGAGACCAGCCATCCACAAACGAGGCTGAACAAGATCACTGTCCGGAATAGGTACCCAATCCCACGGATTGATGACCTTCTGGACCAACTCAAAGGTGCAAAATATTTTAGCAAGATTGACCTGAATTCTGGATATCACCAGGTACCAATTGAACCCTCCGATGTGTGGAAGACTGCCTTCAAAGCCAAGGAAGGCCTTTTCGAATGGCTAGTCATGCCTTTTGGGTTGACGAATGCTCCCACCACCTTCATGAGGATGATGGATGAAATCTTGCGGCCATTCACCAACTCATTTGTAGTGGTGTACTTGGATGATATTCTGATCTTCAGCCAGACTTGGGAAGAGCACCTTCACCACATCCGACAAGTCCTCCAAACACTGCGGCAACACAAGTTGTGTGCCAATCTGGAGAAGTGCACTTTTGGCATGACCCGGGTTCAATATCTGGGATACATTATTGATGAAAGGGGGGTGCATGTGGATCCAGCCAAGATCCAAGTCATTCGGGATTGGCCAGCCCCAACCACTATAACAGAGCTTCGCAGCTTTCTGGGTCTTGCTAATTTCTACCAAAGGTTCGTGTTGGGATTCTCTCATATCACTTGGCCCTTGAGTCAAGTCACCAAGGGAGGAGCGAGAGCAAAATTTTTTTGGTCGGAACCTCAACAGAAGGCGTTCACAGAATTGAAAAATCGCCTCTATTCTGCCCCAGTGCTCACTTTACCAGACTTGCAACAGCCATTTGAGATCGAGACAGATGCCTCTGACTATGCTATTGGGGCAGTTCTTACTCAACAGGGACATCCAGTGGCATTTCACCGTGAGACATTGTCTGACACAGTTCGCAAGTACCCCACATATGACAAAGAAATGTACTCCATTGTGCAAGCTTGTCGACAATGGAAGCATTACATTTTGGGGAAGGAAACAATCATCCACACAGACCACAGGCCCCTGCAGTTCATACAGACACAAGGGAAGTTGCAGAATGATCGCCATCAGAAGTGGTCTACATATCTGCAGCAGTTTCATTTGAACATCAAGTATAAGAAGGGTAGCACCAATCATGTTGCAGACTGCCTCAGCCGACCACCGATCGTGGCGCTCACCACTGTGCTCAACTCTTGTGGGAACGAGACTTCTGATTGGCCGCTTCTCTATGAGAGTGACCCAGAATTCGGCCAAACTTACAAGGCACTCTTGGGGGGTACGCAAGTTCCAAATTTTCACCTCGAAGATGCACTTTTATGTCACATGGGACACCTTTGTGTTCCTTCAAGCGAGCGTGCCAAGATGATATGGGAAGCAAACTACAGTCGAGTCGCTGGGCATTTTGGGGTCAAGAAAACAGTAGCAATCCTGCAGAAGTATTTCTATTGGCCGAACCTTCGAAAGGATGTCAAGAAGCACATCAGATCCTGCACTGCTTGTGCCATTGCCAAACCGACCATCAAGAAGCAAGGCCTATATACTCCTCTACCTATCCCTAGTCGACCTTGGGAATCCATCTCCATGGATTACATGTCGGGCCTGCCTTCTACTAAGCAGGGAAATGACTGTGTTTTCGTGGTCGTCGACAGATTCTCGAAGATGGCCATTATGGCGGCTTGCAAGAAGAATATCACAGCAGAAGCCACTGCTAAACTCTTCTTTGAACGAGTATGGGTGCACTTTGGGATCCCACAGTCTATCATATCAGATCGAGATAGCAGGTTCCTCGGCACATTTTGGTCCAGCCTCTGGTCAATGATGGACACAAAGCTCACCAAGTCCACAGCTTTCCATCCCCAAACAGATGGCCAGACAGAGGTCGTCAACAGAATGATTGTACACATTCTTCGCATGTACAATTCAAAGCATCCACGCACATGGGACGAGAGCCTCCCTTATGTACAACATAGTTATAATCGGGCTCTCCACAATTCAATCGGCCATAGCCCATTTCGGGTGGGCTTGGGATTCCAGCCACTATGTCCCATTGACGTAGCCATGCCATTTGCAGCTGCTCAGGCCAATTCAGCTCATGTCCAGTCTGAAGTTGAAAAAGCAAGTAGCTTCATCGAGTGCATTCAACACATCCGCCAACAGGTTCATGATATATTGGACAGAGCCAATGCCAAGTACAAGCAACGCCATGATCAACACCGGGTGCCACACAACTTCCAGGTGGGCGACAAAGTATGGCTACATTTGCAGAAGGAGCACCTCACTGGACCCCATCGCAAGCTTCGCCCGCTCCGATACAGGCCGTACACCATCACCAAGGCTGTAGGTAACAATGCCTTCGAGCTCAGTATTCCACCATTCCTTGGTCTACACCCAATCTTCAATGTGGATCGCCTTCGTCCTTACTTCCCACCTCTACTGGACACCTCGGACATTATAGAACAACTCACACCAACAGAGTTAAACCTAGACTGCATGGAACAGGCCACCACAGATTGTATCATGGACATGCAAATCAAGAACACTCGCCAACAAAAGATCCAACTATATCGGGTTGTCAAAGCTGGCCAACTCCTGCACCAAGGAAAGTGGTTCACCAGGGACCAAGTTCAGCAGAAATTTCCTCATCTCATGGAGGAACTTAACGCAATGGGGACCATTTCTTCCTAAGGGGGGAGGAATGATCCAGGTGGATATTGGTGGTCACGCGCCTATTCCACTTGGGGCTCCACCATTGTCTATTTCAGTTTTTCAGTTTCGGCACAGTTTACTATTTTTAGCAGTTTTTCGGGTCCTAAACTTCCGGAGCCGTTTTGAGGCCCTAAACGACATTTTTTTGGGAAAACAGAGAGCAACATGGGTCCATGGACTGATGTTGCTCATTCCAAATTTTTATTCCTCGGATAGATCTTTCTAACGAGGTATGGTACGCGTCAAACGGAGATCGTATGCCAAAGTTACGCCCCTGGGAAGTTGAAACACCAATTTACCCAAACGGGGCCCATAGTTTTGGCGCTTCATCTCCTAGGGTTAGGGTTTTGGCTGTTTAGGATTTCCCATTGTTCCTAAATAATAAATAGGCCCTCAAGCCTCTCGATGCAACTCGGTTTAGAACTGTGTACCACATCTCTTCTCGAGAGATAGCCTCTTGGCACCTAGCTATTTATTTCATTAAATACGTAAGAAAATTTCGATTCTTTGATATTAATGAAATGAAGTGTTATTTCCATTTGCATCTTTGTATTTATGGTTATATGTTCTCCTTCTTTGCGTTCATAAATCTAAATCGCAGAGGCTACTCTTACTGAACTCTGCTTTGCCAAATCTAGGGTTCAAGGTCAGTTTGGTGAATATCAGTTTAAGACCTGTTTCTGAAGAGGTTCCTGGTATGGTGCAAGTCAAACTAGGGATGTTGCAAAGCTGTAAGATGTTCAGGTATAGAGCTTGCTCTATGGATGGTCCTAGCAGTGGTTAAGTTTCTAGATCTAGAATTTTTTCACAAAATATTCTCTGGGTCATTAACTATGCTGGGAGGGTTTGGGATCAGATGGGATCTGGTACTACTCCTATGTGAAGCTAGATTTCAAATTTCAAAATTCAGAGAGGCTGAAAGTGTTAGGAATGTTTTCTTAAGGTTGACCTCTCTTAATGCTTGGTACTTATTATGGTATATGAATGGGTTCATAAGCTTCTTAGGTTTTGTGTGAAACAAATCTAGGAAGTAACTGAGTGCTAATGAAGTAATAAGCCTATTGGAGGCTAGTGGAGTCATTAGGTGGATATGTTTTTGTTGTTTTAAGGATGTATTTTTATGGTCAACCACCAATAATTGACAAGAAACCAAACTAAGGGTGTTTTGGGGTTTTCTGAGTCTCTTAAAGTTTGTGAGAGTGTCCTATAGCTGAGTCATCATTTTTCTAGGATGATGAAACAAATAGAGTCTACTATTTGGCTGATAGTGTGAGTTATTAATGATTTCATAAGGGTATCTGAAGTCCTAAGGGTTACTTATTTTATCACTAACTCAGAAGGTCCCACCGTGATTGCCAGAATGTTAGTGTGGCAATGAGGTGGCAGATTAATCACTAGATACTCTTTAACAAGGGATTCTGGAGTCCTAAGGGGTACTTAGTTTGTCACTAACTCATAAGGTCCCACTGTGATCACCAGAATGTTAGGGTGGCGATGACGTGGAATATTAATCATTGGATACTCTTTAACAAGGGATTATGGTGTCCTAAAGGGTACTTATTTTGTCACTAACTCAGAAGGTGCCACGTGATCGCCAGAATGTTAGGTTCCCATCTTTTGGTAGATTGGTAGACCAAATTACAGGGTAACATGGAACCAGTCTTTAGAGTCCTAGGACCTAGCCTTCCTTGACTCAGAGAGAGATCTCTCAATTGGGTGAAAAGGATGTGTTCTTTTTTCTCTAGGATTTTGATTTTAGGCTAGTTATTAAGTGCGGGGTTTGTTGATTGTTTTTGGTTGGGTGAGATGGTCAAGTGGAATATGTGGAGTGAGAGTGTCTCAAATCCATTGGGTTATGGAGTCAAATGAAGTCAAGGGTGTCTAAATGATGAAGCAAAGTGTGTTGCAGGGCTAATTTAGCAAGGTTAATGGATCCTTAAGGTGATGTGTGAGGTGTAGTGAACATCAAATTTGAGAAAAACATAAAAGGTCTTAAACATATATAGTTAAGAGTTACAACTCATGAGGTAGTGCAAACCATTAAGCTCAATGAATAATACTTAAAGTGATAAACATTGAAGATAAACATTCCAGTGAAACATAGAAAGCATAAGAGCTTCTAACTTTAGAAATTCACCTTCAGATTTTGGGAAAACATATAAGATGACAAAAATAACTCAATTTATGAAGAGGGAACTACTAAACAACATATATCAAGCTATTGATAACTCTGAAACAAGTTGGTAAGCATGGACAAAGGGCAAGATTGAATGAGACCTCTTTGACTTAACCTAGCAATCAATATTCAACAGAAAGGCTTCAAGATAGGGTTTTGAAAGCTTCAAATAAGCAGGGCATACCATGAATCATACTTCTAAGTTATAATACTAACCATCAATGAAACAAAAACAAGTTTTGGTGACCCTAAGGAGGAATCAAAAATTTCTTAAGATGGCCAAAAGAGGAAAACATCAAGGCTATAACAAACAGGAGGACTGAGGTGCCTCAAAGAGCATGTCTCAACCTATACTTTTCTGATTTATAGCAACCAAGAAGAATGAAACATAATGAAAACAAGAAAACATAAACAAGTTAAGAAGACATCACCATTCACCAAGCTAAAGAATCCTACAAATAATCTTCTCCATCATTAAGTCAGAGAAGCCATTCATCCACTTCTCAAAACTAATTTCTTGTCCAAGCTCATAAAACCATGTATATTGCTCTGAAAGCTCATCAAATGCCAAAAAAATACATAGGGGCCTCATGCTCTATTTATGGAGCAAAGGAGGACTAAAACCCTAAATGTGGTAGGAAAATTTCAAATATAACCATAAATGTCATTTATGGCCAAGACAGCATGCAAGGCCCAAGGCACATAATATCCTAAGATATAAATGAAAAAGTAACT
The DNA here is from genome assembly GCA_034641835.2 of Pinus albicaulis. NCBI lineage: Eukaryota > Viridiplantae > Streptophyta > Pinopsida > Pinales > Pinaceae > Pinus > Pinus albicaulis. Next base: position 68,063 of record JAXQQM020072384.1, on the reverse strand, counting down.
ATTTGCACCTAGGTCTAGAGTAATTTTCCTCAAAAAACTCAAAAATATCTATTTGCAGTAAATGAGTGTGTTTTGTTGACTTTTGGTCCAAAATACACTAGACAGCCTCTGTGCATAGCACCACTTCAACAAAAAATAGGGTCTCTTGTGGCTGAGTTTTGGACCCCTTCCCGACACCGGATTTGGCTCCATGATAGCTTGTTGGAAATTATGATGAGTATAATTTCCATAAATTCTTGAGTTGTGCTGAGTGGGTGCCATTTACCTATTAGAAAACTAATTTTCCCAACATTGCTCTGTGCATAGCGCTTGGTCTGAAAATGAGAGAGAAAGGTCACAAGTTTGATGTTTTTTTCCTTTTGGGGGGACAAAAATGCTCCAAATGATATGAAATTTGGTGAGAAGACTGCTGGTGATGTGAGGAATCCAAAAATCCAATATTTGTGAGCTGAGAATGCACCCATTTTGTGCGTAGAGCCTAGGTCACTGCAGACAGAGACCTAAAAATTTGAAATAAACAAAATTTTCTTAGAATTTCCTTAAATTCGGCAGACAAGTTCTTCAAGGGGTTTGAGAAGGCTGTGGAAAATCTTGAGCCATGTCTCTTAGTTTTTCTTTTTCTTTACCTTCTTTGAGTGTTCAAATTTCAATGAAAAGGGCATCTTCATTTATCATTAGGAGGATTACTAATGCTATGTATATCTTCTTGGCTACCTTGTCTTTTACTTGTTGTACTATCATGGTCATCCTCTATATAAGTGAATCCTTATTCAAACTATGTCATTACAATTACTGCTAAATCTCCCATCACTTTGTGCATCATTATCTTTCCCATTGGGACAGTTGTGAACCTTACTGCTGCCTTCAACACTTTCATCATTGTCACCCTTCTTGCTATCTTCAGTACTGTTACCTTGGTCTTGGAGTTGATCATCAACCTATGCATCTGCTACACTTTGGCCTTGTCCTTCATTGATGTCCTTTTCTGTGCATTATTTTATCACTATCTACTTTATCAGATCCTATTTGTGCCTTGCTGGTTTCCTCTTCTTTATTTTCCATTTCTTTATTTTCAGCTTTTTTTCTTTTCATGTTCAATATTTTCATCCATATTTTCACTATTTGGATGATGACTGGGCTTATTTTCATGTTTATGCACATTTCCGTCTTGACTTTCATGTTTATTTTCGTTGTTGAATGTCACCCTCATCATTGTCTTCATTATCTTCTTGGATTTCATCTTGCTCATCAACAATACCTCTTTCTGTACTTGGGAGTGATTCATTTGTATCATCACCATCATAATCTTCATCCAAGTGCTTACTGCTTTGTGTATCTTAGAACATAATGGTTTTTAGCTTGGTGAAAGCTTTAGGTGTGATGTGAGGGCAGGTTTTAGCAAATGAGGGCAATAATGAAGTAATCAAGGAATGCTTCCATATTTTAGGAGAAGGCTTGTCTTGAATTGAGTGCCTTTATGCTCATGATCACACTCAAAATGGTAATTCTTTCCCTAGAAGGTCAATGCTATGATTTCCATGAAGATTAGGGTTTTGGCTAGGCTTTTAGGTTTTTAAACTCCTCCTTTGATCATGCATGCAAGAGAAAAACTTGGGAGGGCGAGAAGAGGGGCCACCAAACTTATCTAACTCTTTGCAAGGGATTGGAGGCAGGAAATTTGGATTTAGGCAAGTTTTTTGAGAAAATTTGACAAAGACTATCGGTGCGTAGTGCTAGAGGCTTTTCTGTGGGTGAGTTGGGTCGGTCTGAGACTGTGCGCAATGCCTTCACAGGTGTGTAGCACCGCCCTCCCAGTGTGTAGCGCATTGTAATTTAACACTGTGGCTTCCCCCTCTGTGTGCAGCGCCAATGGTCCCGTGCATAACGCCTTCGTCGGTGCGTAGCGCCTGAATTTTTTACCAAAATTTGCACAGAAAACCCTAAAAACCTTCTTCAATAGATATTCTTCTGCTTCAGAAGCCAAGATAATTTTGGAGAAAAGCCTTCATACCCTTTTGAAAATAATTCTATGACAAAACTCACTTTCCTAAAGTTTATTTCTCTTCCCCATTTTTCACTGTTTTTTTTTTTAGTCTTTTATCCTGTAGGTAGCAGGGTCTCAAAAAATGGTTTATTTCATTGCTAGAGAATTTTGATGTCTTCCTCTAAGACAGAAAAACTCTTCAACCAGCTCAAACTGTGCTCTTTACCCTCTTTGAAACCATGAGCCCTTTCAAAAAAAGGTCATTTTGACAAAGTTTGATGAAAATAGGCAGATAGTGAAATTAGTGTTTCTTGAAGGTCTTCTTTCACTTTTTCCTTCTCATGAACTTCAAAACTTTGTAAATAGTAAGCTTGTGACCATATTGGCACTTTCACCTTGGAGTCTTAAACCTTGCATCCTTTATGTCTTTGGTTGCTTGGTGGAGAGATTGAACGAAGATTTTGGCCCTTCCTCTAAGTGCCCTTTTGTTTGTTGGGTTTGTGTTATATTCTTTCCTCGACTAGTCATGCGCGGGGGGTAACACGGGTCGTAATATCTCCCCCTATCAGGGTCCGAGGCAGCACCCCGAAATTTTTTTTTTTGGTCCTTATTTTCGGGTGGGTGGACCCACCCTTGGTTTTGTGCATGGGTTTGCACATGGTTTTATGGCATGATGGTTTTGGGCCCCTGGTATTTTGTAGATCCGATAAATGGAACTACGGTTATGTTCTAATACAGGGTTAATGGATTGGGGTTTATGTATGCTTCGGCATGTATATATATTTGTTGTAACACTAAAAGGAACATCATGAAAAATCAAGTTAGTTGTCCTAATTTGGGATCCCGGGGAAAATCTTTTTTTTTTTTTCTATTTTATGTTTTCTTATCTTGCTATTGTTTATTTTTTGTTTTAAGATTCATTTACAAATCATTTCTATACAGGTTTAAAACCTACATTTGGTATCAGAGAAGTTTCGGCTTCAAGGGGATGCCTTTGCTGTTGAGGGTTTTTTTCCTTGGGCCTGAGGTAGACCCTATTCAGTGGGAGATCTGCGGGATCGATTCTTGTAGTGAAAGAAGATGGCGAGTGGCAGGAAGATAGAGATCAAGAAATTTAATGGTCAGAGTTTTGAGTTGTGGAAGCTCAAGATGGAGGATCTGCTGGTGGATAAAGATTAGTGGATTGCGATAGATTCGGGTACTAAACCAATGGAAATATCAGATGAAGACTAGATGAAGATGGATTGAAATGCAAAGAGCACAATATGGTTATGTGTCTTAGATTCAGTACTGTTGAATGTATCTGGGGAAGCTACGGTGAATACCTTGTGGGACAAACTTGGGACTTTGTACCAATATAAGTCTCTAGTGAATAAATTGTTCCTGTGGAAAAAGTTGTATAACCTGAGGATGAAGGATGTAGACTCGGTGATAGAGCATATGAACACCTTCAATACTATGGTAAGTCAGTCGTCATCTATTGATATTAAAATCTTAGATGAAGATAAGTGCATCAGTTTGTTGTGTTTTCTACCAGATTCGTGGGACAGTCTGGTTATTGCAATAGGAAGCAATACAACTACCTTGAATTTTGATGACATTATCTCAGCCTTGTTGTCAGAGGAAATGAGATGGATAAATATGGAGGATCAGAATTGAGATGCCTTATCTATACGAGGAAGGTCCCAGAAAAGAAACAAGAATAAGGTTTTGAGTGGGAGATCTAAATCTAGAGGGAGATCTAAATCTCATGGAAAGTTTCTAATGGTGTGCTTGAAATGTGGAAAGGAAGGGCACTACAAAAAGGACTACATATCTAAAGCTTCTAAGAAAGGAAAGGGATCTGATGATGCTACTTCTGTAGAGGTAAAAACCACCTCGGGGTGGGGATGTGTATTTGGCTTCTTCTTCAAATACACATGTAGATCATGAGTCATAGTTGATTCAATTAGGTGCATCCTTTCACTTCACTCCCCATCGGGAGCGGTTCTGCAAGTATGAGAAATATGATGGTGATCATGTCTTCCTAGGGGATGATAGGAAGGCCAGAATCATCAGACGTGGAAAGGTCAATCTGAAGCTATAAGGTGGAAGGATTAGAACACTTCCTGGTGTTCTGCATATTCCTGCATTGGCCAGAAATCTGATTTCTATAAGCAAGATGGATGATGCAGGTGTAAAAACAATGTTCGAGAAAGATGCCTGCAAGATGGTTCGGGGAGCAACGGTATTAATGCGAGGGAGTTTAAAACTAGAATGCAGCCTGAAAGCTTGAAGCAGCATATTATTGATGTGCGCAATGGTTCTGTGGTTCCCGAAGTGGAGCGAAAAGCCTAACGGACTACGGAGAAAAGACCATGCTATGGCATCAAAGGCTTGGACATATTGGAGAGAAGGGCCTTTTGATGCGCATGGAAATAGTATGGTAGAATTTATGTCTAATCGCTCTTTGGATTTTGATTTTTGTGAACATTTTGTATATGGGAAGCAGATCCGGGTGCATTTTCCTTCTGGTGCTAAGAGGGCGAACAAGGTATTAGAGTTTGTGCACAGTGATGTGTTTGGACCTGTGTCGGTTCCATCACTGGGTAAGTCTGTGTACTATGTCTCATTCATAGATGACTTCTCAAGGAATACATGAATATATTTCTTGAGGAAGAAATATGAAGTCTTTGATAGATTTAAAGAATTTAAGGCTCCGGTGGAAAAAAATATGGAGAAGAAGATAAAGGTGATGAGGACAGATAGTGGTGGGGAGTTTTGCAAGAAGGAATTTGAAGAGTTTTGTAAGAAGTGTGGTATAGCACAGCAAAAGACTACTCCATACACACCTCAACAAAATGGAGTTGCAGAAAGAATGAACAAAACGTTGATGGAAAAGGCAAGAAGCATGCTCAGAGGTACCAGGTTAGCACAAGAATTTTGGGCAGAGGCAGTGGAGACTGCATGTTACTTGGTTAACGGATCACCTTCATCAGCGTTGGAGGATAAGACTCCACATGAGGTATGGACTGGTAAGAAACCCTCTCTTTCACATATGAGGGTATTTGGATGTGATGCATATGTACATGTTCCCGAAGGAGAAAATAGAGCAAGTTGAATAATAAATCTGAGCAGTGCATCTTTGTTGGGTATAAGGATGGTTTTAAAGGGTTACAAGCACTAGAGAATTTGGCGGAAATTCCGACGGCCAATTCGTCGCTATTCCGACACATAGTCGTCGCAACAGCGACAGTTCGGGAGCAGACAAATCGTGGTTTGTCATGCCGTCGTCGTTCCGACGCACGTAAAAAGTGTCGCACTATCGACACTTCTTCCGTCGTTCCGAACAAGCGTCACTCTTCCTACGTCTCACAAACCATCGCACCTCCGACGTTTGTAAATTGTCACACTTCCGATGAAATGTGGTTCGGCGTTTGGAACGTCGCTCTTCCGATGCTTGTAAACCATCGCAATTCCGACTCAACGTGGTCCGACGTTTTGGACGTCGCTCTTCCGACGCTTGTAAACCGTCGCAATTCCGACTAAACGTGGTCCGACGTTTTGGACGTCGCTCTTCCGACGCTTGTAAACCGTCGCAATTCCGACTAAACGTGGTCCGACGTTTTGGACGTCGCTCTTCCGACGTCTGTAAGATGTCGCAATGCCGACGATATGTGGTTCGACGTTTGGAACGTCGCTCTTCCGACGTTTTCATACTGTCTCTCTTCCGACGTTTCTGTGTTGTCGCAGTTCCGACGTCTACAAGGCGTCGGTAGACCGACGGAGGGTTCAATTTTTAAAAAAAAATTGAAATTTTAAAAGACGAGAAACGTTGTTTTGAATATATTATATGAAGTAAAACAGTCCATGAAAGTGAAATAGCAGTATGTAGAATAGTAAAGCAACAGATAGAGTACCGACGTCCATTGTTCCAAATACAAATTAAAGTACCCAAAACCCTGCAACAGAGAAAAAAGCTAATCATAATCATGTGAGGAGTGTGATATGTCCAAAATATAAAAAGACCATCAGACCATATCAATAAACCAGCAACATAGACCAGCATCGCTAGTTTTGAAGGCAGAGTGATAAACATTAATAAATTTTTTTTCACAAGAGAAAAAACGTTGTTTTGAATATATTATATGAAGTAAAACAGTCCATGAAGTCATTACATTTTCACATCTGAAGATTGGAACCCAAATATCCATCGAGAAAAGTGGAAGTCCCACCCCAGACAATGATAGAAAAATACCCCATGTCACATACAGGGACATGATATAAAACCCAGTAACGGTCCACATGGAGATTATCGACAATCTGAGAAAGCATCCAAATATACCCGAGGCATCTATAAGAAAGTGAAATAGCAGTATGTAGAATAGTAAAGCAACAGATAGAGTACTGACATCCATTGTTCCAAATACAAATTAAAGTACCCAAAATCCTTGAACAGAGAAAAACGCTAATCATGTGAGGAGTGTTATATGTCCAAAATATAAAAAGACTATCGGACCATATCAATAAACCAGCAACATAGACCAGCATCGCTAGTTTTGAAGGCAGAGTGATAAACATTAATCATTTTTTTTTTCACAAGAAAAAAAACGTTGTTTTGAATATATTATATGAAGTAAAACAGTCCATGAAGTCATTACATTTTCACATCTGAAGATTGGAACCCAAATATCCATCCAGAAAAGTGGAAGTCCCACCCTAGACAGTGATAGAAAAATACCCCATGTCACATACGGGGACTTGATATAAAACCCAGTAACGGTCCACATGGAGATTATCGACAATCTGAGAAAGCATCCAAATATGCCCGAGGCATCTATAAGAAAGTGAAATAGAAGTATGTAGAATAGTAAAGCAACAGATAGAGTACCGACATCCATTGTTCCAAATACAAATTAAAGTACCCAAAATCCTTGAACGGAGAAAAACGCTAATCATGTGAGGAGTGTGATATGTCCAAAATATAAAAATACCATTAGACCATATCAATAAACCAGCAACATAGACCAGCATCGCTAGTTTTGAAGGCAGAGTGATAAACATTAATCATTTTTTTTTTCACAAGAGAAAAAGCGATGTTTTGAATATATTATATGAAGTAAAACAGTCCATGAAGTCATTACATTTTCACATCTGAAGATTGGAACCCAAATATCCATCCAGAAAAGTGGAAGTCCCACCCCAGACAATGATAGAAAAATACCCCATGTCACATACAACGACTTGATATAAAACCCAGTAACGGTCCACATGGAGATTATCGACAATATGAGAAAGCATCCAAATATGCCTGAGGCATCTATAAGAAAGTGAAATAGCAATATGTAGAATAGTAAAGCAACAGATAGAGTACGTACCGACGTCCATTGTTCCAAATACAAATTAAAGTACCCAAAATCCTTGAGCAGAGAAAAACGCTAATTATGTGAGGAGTGTGATATGTCCAAAATATAAAAAGACCATCAAACCATATCAATAAACCAGCAACATAGACCAGCATCGCTAGTTTTGAAGGCAGAATGATAAACATTAATCATTTTTTTTTCAGAAGAGAAAAAACGCTATTTTGAATATATTGTATGAAGTAAAACAGTCCATGAAGTCATTACATTTTCACATCTGAAGATTGGAACCCAAATATCCATCCAGAAAAGTGGAAGTCCCACCCCAGACAATGATTGAAAAATACCCCATGTCACATACAGGGACATGATATAAAATCCAGTAACGGTCCACATGGAGATTATCGACAATCTGAGAAAGCATTCAAATATTCCTGAGGCATCTATAAGAAAGTGAAATAGTAGTATGTAGAACAGTAAAGCAACAGATAGAGTACCGACGTCCATTGTTCCAAATACAAATTAAAGTACCCAAAATCCTTGAACAGATCAAGAAAAACGCTAATCATGTGAGAATTCAAAGTAAAGTTAATTTATTAACATTGCGAATAAAATTACACCGAAGTCAAAAACATTGCCTGGCCATACTCATGGCAAATTTGTCATCAAAAAATCAAAAAATTAAGAAGACTGCCCTCATACGGGGAAACCAGTCTTGAATGTTTAATTTATAGAATTCAAAAATATTACTTAAAGGTCCAGCACAGTAAAATAAACTAAAAGCAGCCCAATTAACTGGGCCTGCTAAGCAAGAAAAACAAATTAACCAAACTAATCCTCCGTTGGTTCCTCCACGATTCGGCACCATCCTTCGGAAGGTCCAGGATCGCTAGGTGCTACCTCCACATGCATGCCACGACTCCCCTCCTGAAGGCCCGAATGCTGGCCGGCTTTTTCCGAGCTCAGACCCGCCGGACGGGTGCATTCTTCCTCCATTTGGGCCTCCTCGTGGAAGACCACAGTGACTAAAGCCATGATTCACGGGCGATTGCGAGAGTAATTAAAGGAAAATTGTGCAGTGCGCGTCATGGGAGAAGGTGAACTAGCGATGGGAAAGCGAGGAGCAGGGGAATCCATACGGTGGCCAGATCCTACAACCCAACCTCGCCCACTCCTAGTATTTGGATATCGACCTGCGTAATAATCACTGGATTGGTCGGAAGTCGACTCTGTTGAGGGGCTGGAGGGAGCACGTAGGGGTTGACCTCTAGTGTTCCCCCTGCGGCAATGCATCCTATAACGCACGCGAGGCATGGGTACAGTCTCAGGTGCAGTGGGCACAAGAGGAGACGGAGAAGCATAATTCCAATTAACAGAGGAAGACAGACAGAGATAGAACCGAGAGAAATGCAGATATGCAGCAAGGTCTAGGCAGCAGTTCAGCTGGCCACTTCTCCTTATCGTCACAGTTAGCAGGAAATGTAATCCAGCAACCGGCTTGTCTAAAAAACCATAGCTAAATGCCATTTTGTCGACTCGACTGCAATGCAATCAAAGGACGCCCGTCATAATTAATCTCTGATCATTAATAATGAGAGCCGAAGGCTGGATCATATTGGAGCGTGCGGAATCGCTAAGAGGAGTGGAGGTCCGATCTTGAACAATGTTAAAAATTAATTAATGCAGATTTGATGTGAAAACTTAATTGAACAACGTTAAATGTTAATGCGATTGATATGAAATCGCCATATCCATGTCCCATCACCTTAAACGCCATCGAATGCACCCGCAGCCGGGAGCAGGGCAAGTTTTTATTGAGGACACGTGGCAGAAATTGATTGGAGCAGATCTTTGTTTGGGCCGCTCGCGCAGTGGAAATCTGGACCCGTAAAATATTAGGGCAAATTTGATAAGAAATTTACGTCACAAAATTGGCCGACGTCAGCAGGCTATTTTGGAACGCGAATTTGGTTTGAATTATGGTTTATCGCCGTTTGAAGTCCGGTGGGCTCGACTTAAGAACAATTTTCTTATAAAATTTGAGTTGGTTTTCTTTGATAATACACATATTAAAATCCCGCTTAATAAAGAGACAAAATTGTTGTGCTTTCGGAACCTGACCCGAGGATTGGACATGAGTTAACAAACAAAAGGATAGCGGAACCGGACATGCACCCGTGGTCAAGCCCTCTACCAAAACCACGAGCGGAATCACAAAAGCGGGTTGCCCATATCGCACCGCTTTTGCGGAGTAGGCGGTATTTCCTATTCGCGAGCGATTCCATAGAGAATGTGACACGTGGCGAAGTGACCCCGGAAAACAACCGTTTAACCCACGCCATCGCACGTTAAAGCCCGATGTTGGAAGCCGAGCGAAATTGCCAAGAGTTGTTGATTTGGAGAAGGGCCATCGGATGGTGGTCGCACGTTGAACTTGCCCGGAGGTTAACTAAGGTGTGCGGAGGATAGCTAGGTACGATACGAGTGTTTGATTGGTTATTGATATATATAGGTGGGGCCAGAGTATAATGAAATTGTTTAATTAAATGATTGGCGGATAATTAGCATAAGTCTGGAGCGTGATTGTTGTAAGGCTGGGTGGTGAAATATAGAGCCGAAAGTTCATTACAAGTTATTTATTTTAAAAGAAACGTGGAGTATAAATACAAAGTGTTGAAAGTTAAACATTGGTTATAAGGATTGGAGATAATATAAAGTCGGGAATATAAATTAAAGTCCAACCATTGTGGATAGTATTTATTTATCAAATTCTACGAATTTGATAAATAAACCCGAAGAAAGAAGAAGTCAATTAAGACTCGGGCTGGAGGAAAAGAATGGGGTAAACCAAGGGAAAATGCTGACAGAGCGATTGTAGACACACCGGCTCTCCTTAGGGGTCCAATTTCAGTTTTGTTGCGTCACACGATGATCTCTCTTCTTTGGCATTTACTTGTATTGAAGATAACTATTCTAGGAATAAGGAGTTATTTTCTCCAAAAATAACCCTAGCCAAACATTGACAATGCATCAAGGATATATTTCTATGCTTCATAAGTACATATGTTCTACTTCTAAATCATGTCTTGGAAGTGGTTGTTTTGCTGGAAAGTATTCACCAGTTGGTTTCATACCAAAGTCTTTTTCACATTTTCAGCATCCAATACATGAAAAAGATAATGGTTTAAAACAACATAAATATTTGAAATTTTGCAAAAATTGTCTGGCACACTTTGAATATGAATTTTGAAGTCAAGTGCATGATGCTGTATAGGATCAAGTGTCATTTTGAATACCAAATGTTTCACAAGAAAATTCTCAACATGCTACCCTACAGTAAGGATTAAATGACAATATTGCATCAACTATTTCCATAATAAAATTGCACCTCGGCCATAAGACTAAACAACTACAAATGTTGTAGATCTAACAAGACCACACAATCAAATGTATTCCACAAGGCCAATACTATATGAAAAATGAAAAGGAGTTTGCAACCAAAAATACCTTAGGCAACTAATTCAATTAGATACACCAAACCATCAGCAAAAAGGAAAACCGGCCTACTCAAAAGGCAAGCGTTTACCTCCTTTGACAAAATTTTGAGTTCCGAAACAAGGGCCTTTATTGTCTTGTCAATGCCCCTAGTAATTTGAATGGGGTTTGCACCTGCTGCAACAACCTAAAAAAAAAGGTTTCATTTCAAATTATTTTCCACAAATTTAAGATACAACCATTGTCGGTTTTGTATTTCCTAACAAGCTCATAAATTTTGACAAAAGAACCAAAATTTTTTAATACCTGATAGCAATTTTTTCACTCAAAAACTATCTTAGAATCAATAAGCCCAACCCAAAACTAAAAAACCAAACACCATAAGACCCTAAAAAAATGAATAGATGATCTTAATCCAGTACTATCGACAAAAAGTTACCTTTACACCCTCACTTATTAAACCCTGTGTTGTTGAATTTTAACTTCAACTGCTGCAGCAGAAGGACGGATGCAGCAACAACATTTTTTTTGGAGGTTGCTTGCATGCCATCCAGAAATTTAATTCAGCATTTAAAATTCCTGCAAGTTTTTTTTGTAGACGGCCGCAGCCATATTTCTGTACAGGATTGTATTTAAACACAACAACCAGCATTAACGCAATTCACCAACCAGAAATTAAACAAACAGAAATTTACCCCCCAGTTTTGTAAATTCAAAAGAAGGACACGTGGAGCATTAATATTGGATCGCATGAAATTGAAGGGAATCTGAAAACCTGAAAACCGGACCCGAATTTTTTATAGGGCACATTGGATTGAGAATTCGAGTTAAAATTAGGCAGACGTCAACATCCCATTTTGGAATGCGAATTTGGTTTGAAATTCAATCTATTCAGACTTTTGAAGTCCGACGGAAAGGGTTCTTTAATGTTTTAATAGTTTAATTTTATGTATGCTTTAATATATACATATGTTTTAAACATTTGTTATATATATATCATATGCGAAATGAAAGGTGGGCCATAGAATTTAGTTTTAATTTTATTTTTTTTAAAAGAGGGTTTATTATAATATGTTTTATATGTTACGGCATATAAAAATAAAAAGGTCAAAAAAGCTTGGTAGTTTTTTTTATAGACAGTACGTAAATTTTTTATTACACAACAGTGTGTAAAAAGTGAAAGACTGAGTGTAACTTTTTAAGTGTGTATGCACAGCAGTGCGAAAGTGAAAAACACAGCAGAGTGTTTTAGAGACAAAAGATATGCTTGTTTTGAGCAGAATCGGTGAGTTGGTTTTGTACACTGCATTTTGTAGCGATCATAATTTTTGTAATCTCTCTCGGTGAGAAGTAGTGTAATAGTGAGTTATTGAAGGGAATAGAAGTTTGTTTCAAAGTATTAAGGCTACTGTCTCCTATCAAAGAAATTTTTATTTTCTCTTGTGTTGAGGAAGGAGATTTATGAGGTGGTTCTTATAAGAATCAATCAACCATTCACAAACTATGCTCATCAATCAAACCATAGGTATTATGTGACAATATTCAAAGCGGCATGGATCGGGATTTACGAGCTATGTTGAAGAAACCCCTAAACTCTCGCCCGAAAATAGGTGAAATGTAGGGCACCACTGGAGATTGACATGCGCGGATTGGTACAAGTGGTAGAAAATTGGCATGCTCAAACAGAGGTAATGAATGACATATGAGGAGAAAATATCGAAAAAGCCCCAAATCTGAAGGCAAAAAGCTCATCACCAACCTGGATTGACAACTTTACATGATGTACTATGATATGTAAATCGTAGAAATCATATTATGACAATAAAGTAACCTATGTAACAATAAAGTCGGATTCATCACCGAGAGTGGTAATGGGAGAAATCATAGTGAACGAATGAAACATGCATAGTTGCTTACAATCAAATAGATGAAAAAAACACATACAAAAAACCTAGATAATAATGTTGAACAAAGCTTAATATTGAATTATGAGCTAGCGCAAGAACACAAAATGTGACATTACGAACCTAGTCAAAGCGCACAAGCAAAAATATCACAGACATGACCACTGGTTGACAAGTTGTATTGCTCATGATCAGAAGTTTGACCTACACTTCCAAGTCAGTCAAAATCATCATTATCTATACAATACTACTAGTAATTGATGTAGTATTTTTTACTCTAAGATGAATTCTTATGATAATGTTAGAACATATGTTTAAAGTGTCAAAACATACAGACAAAGCTCCTCTTGTTTCGGAAACAATTTATTGGAGTCGCAGAACTTGAGCAAACCTCACATGATCTGAAAGTAGCAACTAAGTCAACGTGTGGCTTTTTTGTTTATCTAGCTGGATCAAGGAGGTTTGCTCAAGATTAAATGCGCTCAATAAATTATTCTCTACTACAAAGGGAGCCAACCACATGAAGGTGGAAAGCTCTGCTAGCCCTACTTGCTCACATCACTCTACAATTCCTCAATACCTAATCTATGTTCCATTTTTGCTTTCTTTGATCATATGTTCAATAACTAATAAAAAAACAATTCAACAAAAAAGATCGCGAGGAAACATTGCAATTAATGCTTGACATAAAAATAGTATGATAGATAAGTTTTTTATATAGCAGCAACGTTCCAAATATGGTAACGTTTGTCTTATAATAATACAATATTTTACATTGTCAAAATTTTATTTTTCTTCTTCCTATTTTTAAAGCTCCTAATTACATCATCAATATCATCATGCTCTACTCTATTTGATGCCTTTCAACCGCCTCTAACGCGACCTAGTTGCGTATTCGATGTACAGGGCTCATCGGTGAAGCATACGCCTACAAAACGGATAATATTAAATTTTAATTGTCGGTTTTTAAATATCATTGAACTAATTCAGGTAATATTAATAAAAAAATTGCAAAGATTATTTACAGTGCTGAGTTTATGCTTTGACTACGACCTAGTTGCATTATCACGATGTCTGGTCTCATCCGAGTGACGAGGCATACGTCTCAAAAGCGAGATAATATTAAATTTTAGGTATCGGTTTTTAAATATCATTGAACTAGTTGATAATATTAATAAAAAAAATTGCAATGAGATTATTGCAGTGCGAGTTGTCATCGTTAGGACCATTTACTCTGTCCTCTCTGGTGGTAAGATCCTCAAGGGAAACATTCTCTATCATTTAAACAAAAACGTTATAAGGACAGCCTTCGAGGTATAATTAGAAAAAATTATAAGTGGAAATTAATTACCGTCCGGCCCTCTTGCGATCAAACGGCATTGTCGGCCTAGTCCCCACTACAATGATCGGAGTTCACAGAGATCATCTACATACGGCTCTAAAGGCTGGGTTATTTACCATTAGGGTAGTGTTGCTCCACGATTTAAACAAAGTTGTTGAACATTAAATTTATGGACGAAAACAAAAATATTGAAAGGTTAATGTTTTACCTTATCGGAGGCATTGTAGATCTTAGGACTTTGCCCCAAGCCTACTGACGTTCACTACTGACTTGATAGCCAAAACGAAAGCGATATTTTTATCTTCCTCGTAGTTATTGTTAGAAGTCATCACTCACATTATGTATGATTGTGTATTTTTAATCATATACGATGGGATAGCAAAGCGTTGGAAGGAGAATACAATTAATTATAAGATGTTTAGCTATGTACAATTCTTGCTGACTAATTTCAAGTAGCCACTGCGGCGAACTTGTGATGGCCCTTTTCCTCAATCCTATCTTTGGTTTGTGAGGTGTCGGTGTAAACCTAACATCAAAAAATTGAAGTCGGATATGATGCAGCACACTTTTATTTTGAGACATAGAAAATTAAAGCTATTGGATTAAAGTTGTAATTTACCTTGGTCCCGGTTGGCATTTTTCCTTTCACTTCTTTGCCCTTTTCTCTTTTCGCGTCATGGATGGTGCTCTCCACTCACTCTACGAACTACTGGGGAGGACGCTCATATCTAAGTTAAATTGCAATTGCGTCCTATAGGTGTCCTTGAGTATATTTCAAATATTTCTGACTACACGAGCCACCAATTTTCTGTCAGAAATGTCACGAGCAAAAAGACTTCTAGATAATCTAGAAAGTTCTTTGCGAGGTTAGATGTCAGAATTCCACCCTATACATATAGTTGGGCAAAAATTACCAACGCATGGGTCTCCAGAATCACAGTAGAACTCATGGTTTCCTACATAGAATAAAACCAAAGAAAAAGGAGATATTATCATTAATTTAAAAATAAAAATCGATGATAAATATGTTTAGATAAAGTACATGAAATAGTTAAAATATTAAAATTTGCAGGGTTGTACATGATTTATAGGGACACCCTCATAGTTCACCAACAACGTGCCATTTAATGGTCCACAATGGGGCTAACACTGTAGCTCAGGAAGCGATAATAATGTGGTTGGCCATATCGACCTCATCATTGCCAACACGTTCGGCAGGTTGGCAGGTGTCTGCTGTGGGCGGTGTGTTTCTTGTTAGCACCTAAAAGTAGAAGGTGTATGAGAGGGTTGTTGGGCAATCTCTTGCCCTTGTGTCCCACTACCCTTGTGTCCCACTACCACCAACACAGGTTGACAAATGTCAAAAAAATGCTACATACAAAAGAACTTTTTTGTTAGTTTAGTCAATGTAAAAATTAAAAATCAAACTATCACAATTCATCTCATGCTGAGGAACAAAAAAATATCCTTTTGACTTTTATTATTACTTGATATCTATTTAGGTGCCTCATAAGATGTTGTATCCTCTCTTACGTTTTGAGGTGTTTGAGGCGCGTCTATCAAAGCATTAAATTCTGACCTTGCATCTCGTGCCCTTTTACAACAACAACACTAGAGATAGGGATGAAGAAAACTCTTCCTCAGAGAATCATCGGGTGAAAACCATGGCTAGGTGTTTGCATATTTGGAACAAAATTAATATTATTTCAATTATGTAAATAACTAAAATACATAAAAGATAGAGCGAAATTACTGGCACTTTGCATGTTCTTCCGCGGCCTCTTTCACGTGATCATCCCGTCCTGAGTTGTTCATGCTGCTCTCGATCGGTCACCACATTGCAATAAAATTATAAATGTAAAAACTTGAAAACAATATCTAACTTTAAAAACACAAAATGAAAACTGAAATAATTTCTAATAAGACAACGGAAGACGAGTTAGAGTTTCAAATATGCCTTGCATTGAATTCAGTCTGGAAACATGTCATTGCACATTAAGGCACCCAAACATTCAATCCACGAATGATATATTTAAGTGAGGCTTCTCATAATGCAGGAAAAACCACCATACCTATAATGCATTCACTTGCATGTATAAAGGGAAAAGGAAAACATGTTTTCATACAGCAGGTGACAAAGGCATCTTGGGAAAGGGTATCTTCCACTTTTTATTGTGTTGTTCACCCACACCACTCTGGTATTTTTCACTAATCTTTGTTTTGTCATTTTTGGATTCAAAATTAAAGTGAGGCCTTAAGTATTTTTTGACCTTTCGGTGTAGTTTTTATAAGTGGCATGTACGTATCTTTCCATTAAAGTCTGCCCTTTTTCTCTTCATGCGCATGTTTCCCTGGAAATCGAGTACATGATTTAGTCCCATACATTTAACAAGTTGTTGGATCATGCATAGGAAATATCATGTTTCCTATTCAATCAATTATCTCGATTAGGAGTAGGTAGGAAAGTTTTCCCTTTGTATTAATAGGGCACTTCTAGCTTGCATTTTTTATTATATCTTTCAAATTTGAGTATCGTTTCAATTAGGGCATGATTTTTTGCAACTTTCAAGGTGAGAATAGACAAAGACAAATTTTTGTGATGGATGACTGTATATGACTCCATGGCAGAGGAAAAAGGCACTAATCTACTTCTTCAAATATATATAGTTTCTCATTCACCTCATATGAAGATGGTCCCACGATTTTTGAGCCAAATGTTCGACAAAATTTCCCCCCTCCATAATTTGATATTCAATGGAAATTTCTTAAGATTGATGATGGGGCAAGATTATGGAACATTGGCACATACATATGTAATGAATTCCAAGATCATGATATATGTTTGCTATGTTTATAGCAATGTTCCACCAAGTCCACGGAGGTGGAGCGAGCGAGGGGAGCAGCGGGGGTGGCTATGCAAAAGCTCCTACAATTTTTTAGGAAACGTGGAGACGTCGGTCATAAAAATTATAAAATTTAATATTTAAAATGTAACTATATTTTTGCAAGGAATGTATATCGGTCATCATGCACTTGCATCATGAGAAAGATAAATCATAAATGATAAAATTACAAAATCAATGAATGATGAATCATATAATTGAAAGCAAATTTAAAAGTTAAAAGTTAAACATACATCATACAATCATGCATGTAAGTTTACAGCAGGTTTGTAACTATATAATCATTAATGTAACTACTAACAATGTACAATGAAAATAAAGTTTAAGATATCATATGACATATTATATCAAGATTCAAAAATAAGTTTTAAAGGCAGGTTTACAACTCACTGTGCGAAAACATGAAAACTTAGCATGCGAAATAAGTGACAGAGCAACAAACATAACATATGAATATCAAATGATATCATCATGCTGATAAATGAGCATAAAGTACTCAATTTAATGTCCCAATAGTCTGCGTACGCCAACCATGCACGAATATATCAAGATCAACCATGTCACCATGAAAATCGAGATCACTTGGATTCTCAGAAACTATGCTAAAGTGGCACATCAAGTTTCAACACGAAACCATAAACTAAAAGGGGCGGTGAGGGGGATGGCGAGGGGAGCATGAGAAACATCCTAGAAGTCCCCAAGACCCGGAGCGCGAGGGGCGAGGATCTAGACCCCTAGGTGGAGCGGGCAACCTATGCTGTAGCAGCCTGTTTATGGAGGTGGTGGAGCAAAAAGACTCAAATAAAGCTGAAAATTTTTCACATAAAAGGAATGTCAGAGGCTTGACTAATGGTTCCATTTAAAAAATGATATCCTGCACGGAGAAATAAGTGTGCATGCAAACATGCATTGAAAATCCATGCAGAGTTTGCATTGCTTACTTGGATTAAATTTGGGTTTCAAAATGCCAAGTTTATGGCACGATTTGATTAGTAGAAACTCATAGTTGGATTCTCATGTTAGTTTAATTTATATTTTAATTTTGTTTTTGCAATCTTTAGGTGATAGTAACTCATGAACTAGAGTTTACAATGTGTAACAATCATATTTCAAGAATAAAGTTGTGATTTTTTTATACTATTATTATTATCTATTAACTACGAGTATTGACACCTAATAGCCTAAAATTTTGACATCTTGAGAGCATGGATAATTTCGAAAATGTTTCTAGTAATGTTAACATAATAACTATCATTGCGTGTCTTCAATTTTTCACCATAATGAACTGTGATATGGACTCATCACACAACTTCATATACTATGTCCCAACCAAGTTCAAAGCTGTTTGAACCTACCTCATAGTGTAGTTGTGGACAAATTTGCTTGATATATAACTTCGATAGCATAAGAACCACGTTGCATTTCTAAAAAGAATCTCAAGTGTCAAAAAAACTTCACAATATGTTCTACTATAAAGCCTTTTGGGATACACGAAATAATATATGTATCATTGATGACTTTTAAAGTATGACAAAGATCAGGAGAAGAAATCAATGGAAGAGTGATCCACGATGAGAACTAGAATTTAGCATCGAGGATGAGTTTAGAGTCTAGGAAATTGAAACCCTATGATACAATTAGTGATGAAGGACAACACATAGGTAATTATATTTTCATGTAGAATAATACATTAATTCAAATTTAAACTACATAATATGAAAGGCATACCATAAATTTTTCACGTGAATCCAAACAACCTATAACAGGAAAACCTTCTTTTTCCATGGGAAATAATTTACCTTTCCTTTTTTAAAGAGCAATCTAAATCACAAAAAAATATGAAATATCATGCACACATTCTTGGATAATGCTGAAAGTGGAAAAGATACCCTACACAAGTGATGCACATGTACATTTGAACACTAATAGATTTTTGTGGTTAAATCAGATGCTTGCTTTTTCATTTAAATATAGTTTTTAAAGCGAGGAGAAATAATGGTTGCCAAATTAATAAGCGTTTCTTTCTGGGAAAAATTTAAATCTTTTTATATGGAGTGATAGAAGATAATAGAGGTATTGAATATTGACTCTTGACATCTACGAAGGAGGCCTCGACTATGCAATCCAATGGAATTGACCAAAAAACCTAAATAGAGTTGACCCCTACTATGGGAGGAAGAACTGCGATGAAACTTACCATTTAGCAAAGGCGAGAGCGAATGCCGGTCAGGAAAGACGAAGGCGAATCTTTGATACCCTGAAAGGCGAGGAGCAAGCAGGCGAGGGCGAATGCGAGAAAATGGCGTAGCACAGAGGCGGCCGCGCATGCGGTGGCGCCAATACTACTGCAAGAACAAAGGGCGAATGCTGGCTGGCGTTATATCAAGCGATTAATGTAGCTGTTAGCGACAAATAGAAACAATAAAATCATTTTTTTATGTAGCGGCGCATATAAAGTTTCGAATTTTTATGTAGCAGCGACATATAAGTTTGGTACGCTTTATGTAAAGCGCCAAAACAACTTTGCGTTATCTCGGAAGCACGGAATAGGCGTCGCTAATGCGACAATTGCCTCGAAACGCTACGCAATGGCGACACCTAAACATTATTGTCGCTGGTCGCGGCGTTTAAAATCGTCCCAATAGCGACAGCTTTGGGCCATGGTGTCGTATTGCGACGTCTTCCTCTAAAGCGTCGCAATTGCGACACGTTTTAAAGTGTCGGTATTGACGAAACTTTTTCTATAGACGTCGGTATAGTGACGGTTTGAGTAGGGATGGAAAAATTTTTGGGAAAATTTCTAACATTTGGTCAAAAGTAGGAAACAAATGTTGAAATTTCCGCTTAAATGTAGTAGTGACTTGTGACCCGGAAACAAGAGGAAGGTGTGTACAACCAAGATGTGGTGTTTCAGAGAGGTGAAAGATATTGTTAAACATGAAGTCTACCAAAGGAACTTGAGAAGATAGAGTTTGAGCTAAGGAGGATGAATCGGACTCTAAAAGCGAAGAAGACTCGAGGAAGAGGAAGAGCTACAAACTCTGTTGTTAGGAGATCGAGTTCGAGAAAGACAACGGAAAGGTATAGTCCATCTCATTTATATTCAGAAATTTTGTTTTAACTATAACTAGATGATCCCGAGCCGTCGGGGAGGTAGTAGATGCGGAGGATGGAAAACTGCTGGAAGGAGTCCATGGTTGATGAAATGGCATCCTTGCATAAAAATGAGGCATGGGATGTGGTGGAGTTTCAGATTTGGAAGAAATTCCATCGAGAAAAATGGGTATTTAAGAGAAGATGAATGTAGAAAGCAAGGTGGAGAAATACAAAACTCGGTTCGATAAATCAGAAAAGGTTATTCCCGGAGTGTTGGGAATTTATTTTTTTATGATACTTTTTCTCACTGTTTCCAAAAGTTCACTTCTATTAGATTACTTTTATCTGCTTTCTTCTTTTAGTTTATTTTTGGGAGTGAGCAGAGATGGATGTGAAGACAGATATTTCTTCTGTGGGGATACGGGAAGAGGATATCCTATGAAACAACTTGAAGGCTTTATGGTGAAGGGGAAGAAAGGGCTAGTATGCGAGTTAAAGAAGTCTCTCTATGGGTTAAACAGTCCTGAGATGTGGTATCAAAAAATTTTATACCTATATATGGGGGACTTGGCTTCACTAAAGCAGAGGAGGATCACTTGTATTTATTTTAGTTTCATGTTGACTATGTTATTTGTATTTTGTCTTATATGTGGGCGATATATTGTTGATTGGAAATGATAAAAGTATCCAAAGATTTGAAGACCCAGATATTAGCTAAAATTCTACATGAAAGAATCTTGGTCTGTGAAGCTATATTTTGGGCATCGAAAATTAAGAGAGATTGGGCAAGAAAGCTGGGTTAAACAGGAAGGAAGTATGTCGCAGGCTTGTATTGCGGAAAGGTTCAATATACGAGATAATGCTTGGTGAATGTTCGATTCCAGTAGGGTACAAAGTATCATGCAGCAGTGTCCCAAGATACGAGAATAAGGAGGATATGTCGGTGTTCCATATGTAAGTGTGGTGGGTAGCCTTATGTATGCAATGGTATACTAGACCAGAAATTGCACTGCGAGTGGTAGTATTAGTAGGTTTATGTCAAACCTAGGGAAGGAGCATCGACAACGGTGAAGCAGGTTTTCGAGATATTTGCATGGCACTAGTGATTATGGATTGTGATATTGGGGAAGACCAAGATTGGAAAGAGTGTCGGACGTTCATGGTTTTGTTGATGCTAACTATGCTAGAGATACGGACCAAAGAAGATCTACAAGTGGGTATGTATTTAGCCTATTTGGAAGTGCGATCGATTGGATGAGTAAAGACGATGTAGTGGCTCTTTTAGAACTATAAGAGAATACATGGTAGCCACTCATGCGAAGCAAGGAGCAATTTCCTTTCGCGGATATTGTGTTCAAGTATGGGATTGGTGCAGCAAGCTATGAGGATGAGTACATGATAGACAAAGAGCAAAATTTTATTGGCTAAGAAACACCGTTTATCATTCAAATACAAAGACACATTGATGTTCAATATAAATTTTGAGATATGAGGTTGAGGCTAAAAGGTATTGTTGGTAAAGGTGGAAACTTTAAAAAGAGTTGTAGATGCATTGAAAAAGTCAGCGAGCACTGGAAGTTCTCTTGGTGTATAGAAACAATGGGTGTTGCAAATACGGAGCTAATATTCGGCTACTCCTATGGCCCCCTATGGAAAAGAAAACAACAAGTGGGAAAAATATTGGGTTTGTGTTATATTCTTTCCATGACTAGTACACGAGGGGAAGTGTAGTGATAATTTACTTACACTGCGTTCTTATTGTGCGCAGATGTAATGAAACGAAGTAACCCCACTACAAAGTCTCGAGCGGTGGCCCAAAAAAAATTTTTGGTCCTTATTTTCGGTGTCATTTACACTCATGCTTTTGTGCATGGGTTTGCACATGGTTTGGGGATATGATGGTTTTCAGCCCCTAGTATTTTGTAGATCGAGTCAGGGAACTAGGTTATGTTCTAATCCATGGTTAATGGATTTGGGTTTATATGCTTGATGCATGTATATATATGTGTTGTAACACTAAAAGGAATATAATGAAAAATCAAGTTGGTAGTCTTGATTTGGGATCAGAGAGAAAATCTGTCGTTTAGTCTGTTTTATGTTTTATGCTCTCGCTATTGCTTATTTTTGTTTTAATATTCGTTTGAGATAATTTATGTCCGAGGTTAAAACCTACCGCTTTGTCATGTTTTTCTTGTAGGCAGCGATGGAGACCTTTTTGGTGTAGAAAACCCTGGCGGCAACATCAACAACTGAGTCTTCTTGTGTGTCACCTTGGTGAGAAACATTTGGTTTGTTTGTCCATGCCAATTTTCCATGTTTGTAAACTTTTTTGATAGTCTATGATGTCACTCGGGGTTAATCTATCCTCTGAGAATATACCTTTGATAAAGACCAGTGCAGGAGGAGTTTCTATACCTTTTTAGACCAATCATATGTTTGTTCCTCGGACTACTTTGACAATGATATATCTTTGGTGGGAGGTGAGAAATTTAAACCATTTTGTGTGTTTCCCCTTGGCCACTTGACTCTTTACGAGTGCACCTACCAGCTTTTTTCTTTTGATCTTTCGCATTTTGGAGTTTAACACCTTTCTTCTTTATATAGCGCATACTTATCATAATTACCTCTTTAGGCATTTTTTACCTCATGCTTTCCTCCTTTGACCATGTGATGCCTACTGCTCGATTTCTTTTTTAAAATTCAAACCCTTGCATCGATATTTTTGGCCCTTTTTGTCCACTGTGGTGAATTGGGATACAATGCTTCTTGTTTTTCCTCCTTTGATCCTTTTAAGACCTTTGATTTTACCTGAAACCTCGTAGCTTTATGTACCAATACTCTGCCTTTTTGTACCATTGGTGAGGTGGTGTCAATGATCCTCTTTTCCAAAACCCCTAGAGAGACATCTTGAAACCATGGAAACCATTTCTTTGATATGATGAGCTTTGTCATCATCATTTGACGATTTGTCAATTTTCTAAACTCCTAGGTTTTACAAGACTTTGAGAGTAAATAGTGCTGTCTTCTAAGTTCTCTGAAACTTATCAAAATTCATTTATCATTCCTAAAAGTATTCAATGTGCACTTGATGGAGTTGAGGTTACTTTCAACGCTTGTAGACCTAGTATTAGTTCCTTGTTTTGTAAAAGTTTTCTCAAACCCTTATTTCTCTTCAAACATAGGCCTTTTTACCTTCTTCTTTGTATTTATGGTCTTCTTGTGATGATTTTTCCCATTACCCTTACCTCTTTTTAGGTTGATGGCCATTTGATCCTTTTGAAAAATGTGGGCAAAGATTGGTGTCCCCCTCCAAGATTTGTGCTCTAGGCCAAAAAGCCTTCCTTGAATGACCTTTGTTTGATCAGTTTGGACAAAGATACCTATCCTTTTAAATACTTTTGAATGCGGATTTCTTCATACGGGGAAAAAACGAGTTGTTAGGATACCAAATCCACCCTGTGACCGTTGTAAACCCTAGGTGACCTAGTGGAAACTTTCTTGGACTTGGCTTTTGGAATAAGACCTAATTTTTGGATCATCCAAAGTGTAAGATCGAGTTTATGATAAACTAATGTATGTGAATATCCAAATCAATGCTACTTGATTTATCTAAAGAACCTACGAATATAGTTTGATATCATAAGTGTTTGGGAGTATTTTTGGGAGACACCGGAAAGTTGTTTGATTGGTGGGCTTAGGTAGTAGTGTTTTCAGGCAAAAACAACAAAGATGGTAGTTTGGGCCAAAAGGTGAACACATATAGACGAGGAAAGAGTGACATAAGCCTATAATGGGTTTTTTAGGGGTGTTTATAGAGAAAAGCTAGACATTATGGAATAATGAAATAGTGAAAAATCACCTTGAGGATAATGAAGGCAGTGAGATTTCTTAGAACTCACAATACTTTATGAACCTTGTTTCTAGAAATATTGGGATAATAATTTATTCATCAACAAAGGCAAAGAGTACAGTGACTAGCGAGTGGCTCCACTTGGGAGGGCGGCTCCTTTCGGGGAGGTCTCTAGAACTTTAGATATTTGGCTTTATGGAAACGATTACCTCATCCATTGGGCAAATTTTTACCTCTTTTCACTTGCTAATGTTTGATTGAAGCTATGATCGCAACAATCTGAAAGACATGATTAGCTCAACTTCATCTCTACTTACCAACCTACTTTCCTATCATTTTTTTGTTCTTTAGGTGCATTTGGGCTAGCTAGCCTTGACATCTTCTTGTTTTTAAAGATATCTACTTCTACACTTATTTCATCGGAGTTTAGGTTACTAATGAACTCCTTTGATTCTCTTCCTAGAATATCCAATGCTGTCGGAATTAAACTATTTGGCGGATTCATTCACTAGCTATAGGCATGAGAGTAAACATGGTTAAACTAGGATTCGTAGTACGACTTACCATGGGTTTGTGGCATAGAAAACAAGTTGCACACAAATGTTATTTTTTGTACAAAATAAGACTAGAAAAATCGGGCTAGGATACATTGTTTTCTCT
The DNA here is from genome assembly GCA_034641835.2 of Pinus albicaulis. Taxonomy (NCBI): domain Eukaryota; kingdom Viridiplantae; phylum Streptophyta; class Pinopsida; order Pinales; family Pinaceae; genus Pinus; species Pinus albicaulis. The sequence goes on along the minus strand of JAXQQM020072384.1, from coordinate 43,487 downwards.
CATCCCTATTTTCTCTTTGGATTCGTTTTAAGCATGTAGAACGGTGTCTTTCTACTAATCTATCTTTTGACAAGTCAAGCTTGAATAATTTGACTCACTATATTTCACTAACTTATCAATAATAAATTTAAAACGGGTTTCATCCATGATTATCACTTGATGACTAAAAACAATACTTTCTTTATGCACTAGTAGTTGGTATTTGAAGCACACACTTTCGAGTAATTTCTATTTTTTCGGTATAGGGGCTTTACCTCTTTTCAAATCTGCCCTCTTTTTCCATTTTTTCGGTTTTGTATTTTTTGTAGATTTCTCTCAATATATTTTCATCAAACAGTGGTATGTACTACCTTGAATGAGAAAATTACAACTAAGACTCTAGTAGCCTCATGAGTATTTGATTGCTTGTCTTCCATGGGATCATCCACTAATTGTTTTTCATCCGAGTTCTTGTAGATAAGGAACATAGCTGTCTATTTTTGAGGGGCATGGTACTTGTACAATTTTGCCAAAGAAATTCAAAACATTCCAATTCCTCCTTTATATTTCTCCTTTGAGTTTTGTTTCCAAACCTTGTTTCTATGAAAAAGCTATCTAGGTTAATAAAAGGGATTCATTATTAGCTCCCAAACAAATGACAATGTCATCAATGTATATCATAGTGAAAATTTTGGTAACGGTGCCAGCCTCTTGGAAGGTTTCTTTAGCATTCGCTTATTCCGGGAAAAATTTGGTCAAGCATGTAGTCATTCAAAGGAATTTTAAATATGTTTTTTGTTGATTGGTTTGAAGTAGGTATCATCTCATGAAAAGCTTGAAAACACACTGATCAAAGTCACCTTGTTAGAAATTTATTTTTGGCATAGGATGATTTATCTTGGTAAAAAGGGTGTTTGGACTCCATGAGGCTTTTTCCTAGTGTCTAAAGTCCATACGTCTACATCCTTTCGTTTTATTTGTTAGTGATAGGATTTTTCCCAAAGGTTTCATAGTTCTCCTTGGAAAAAAACTTCTTTTGAACAATGTCTATGTCATCGGGCTTTGAGATTTTTCTTCTCATACAGAGAGCATCGAAATTTCTTGCATAACCTCTAATATGTTTGAGTTTTGTGTTAAATGGAAAGGCTTTGGATAATTTAATCACCTTGAGGTATTCTTAGGCTACCTATATTGTTCCTCTATATCAGTTTCAACGCTACAACCCTTTAGGATTCAGGCTGTCGGTGAGAGTTATCAACTTTTTTGGAGAAAAGGACTCTCTATATGAGAGTGTCTAGATAAGGTAAGAACATAAGACTCCTTTGATTTAGATCGCAAGATTGTTGTTGCAGCAAGGGAATATTAGCATTTTTGAATAACTAAAAGGGAGGGGTTGTGTTTTGAGAGTTTGTCCTCCCTTTGAAGCACTGACTCATATGTCAGCGACCACTCATTTTGAGGTTTCATTGTTAGTTTATAGAGAGTCAAGTTTTATTTTTGTCATAATGTGTTTGATTAGAAGCGCTATAGTTGATAATGAGTCCTTCATGCAAAAGCTGGTTTGGATGCTATAGTGTGTCTTGATGTGTTTTCCACTTCGTATACACTATCATCATTATCTTCTCATTATATAATATGAGCAAGATCTAAGTGAATGGAATAAAGGTGTGTATGTCGGCACTTATCACTTGACGCTAACCACTATACTTCATATGTGACTCTCGATATATCCTTGTCAGATTGAAAACAAGGATGGTATCATAGTACATATCTAGTTGAAGGTTTCCCTCAATCTTAGTCAGATACGGATAAGAACATGCCATACTTGGGAGGGATATCTACCACTACTATGTCATGACTAGATTCTTAGAAGGCACTTGTGCCAAGTTAACCGCAAAGGTCCTTGATCACGCCAAACATTTGACCCTACTCGAAAATCGAAGGAGTACAAGTCTTTGTAAGGTTCGGTTCTTCTAGGCCTAACCTCACCATCACAACTTTGGGCATGAGATGTGAGGGAAAGCATGGCGAAATCTAGCATGGCATTATGTAAGATTTTGTCATTTTATGTTTAAGCTGATATAGAAAGGGGATAGCTCCTTCTGATAGTTTCCTTCTATTTGGGCTCAGAAAATAACTAGGTGTGTCCTTGACCAGTGCAAAGTGTCGGCATCGTTTTCTATGTTTAGTACCTTCAACATCTCCCAGAGACCTATACATGGGTGGAGATAACCAATTGGTGAGGGGCATATTTATCTTGATTTTGGCAATCTCTCCCTCAGCGAAAGGTACTATTGTTTTGGATATATTAACATGCTTTATCGGCCATAATCTTTTCTACATTCTACGATTTGTTGACCACGAGCTTGAGTTTTTAGTCAGAAATGTCTTTCTAGGGTCAATGAGTGGATGCTTGGAAAGCTATGGTCATTGTTGCATTTTGGCTAGATTTTTCCTTTGCTTCATCTTTCTTAACCATAGTGTTTCCATTCTCTCTTGTTTTCTTGGGGGTGTTTTCAAGTATTTTCCGAACATCGGTATCTATTTATCTTTCTTGGCTGAATCTAGGTATTTGTTCTCCTAATATCCTGTCTGTATGGATTTCCATGATGGCATTTTCAAACTGACGGTAGTCTTGATCCTCATAGTTTGTGTCGAGTTTGATCTAAGGAAAAGCGCTTGTGTTCTTCTTCGGTGAGAAAAACATCTTCATCATTATCAGAACCTACTATATTAATATGGCTTTCCTCGGGGTTCATAATTTCTCCTTCTTCCTCATCTACATAGATTTGTTGAAAGGGGTTTGATTTGTTGGTCATTTTCCTTTGTTTGATTTGAGTGCTCTCTTTTTGAAGTATTGAGTTCTATTTCAGTTTGGAAGGTTTTTCTTGGATGTCCCCTCTGAGGTGCCCTTTCACTTTCAAATTTATTCTTTCTATCATTCTCTCCATATTTCTCATTAGGCTGTCCATTTCGGTGTCAGATGAGGAGGTTGATGGAATAGTTTCATCCTTATAGAGTTACTCTCTTCTCACGATTTCAACCTATCTCTCTTTTCACTTAATTTGCTACGCACTAATTGCACTTTTACATTTCTTCTAAGGTTTCCGTCTCTTTCTCTCAATCGGAAAGTCATGTGGGTCAAAAGCCTTGGGGAAATTTCACTAGTGCTAGGCCTTGTGGAGGGATTCATGTGAGGTGGTAGGGCAATACCTACTTGTTAAAATTGGTGCAATAGTCTTGCACTCCCTTTCCCCCTACATTCCTAGTATTGTTATGTTCGAGACGGGATTTGGAGGGGTTTTTCTGTGATTTCCCACTTGTTTATAAAAGTTTGGTGGAGGAAGGGAGGTCATGTGTTGAATTAGGATTTAATTCTTTGAACCATTTTTTGGCCTCTCTCTAAGCTTTGTGCAATGATCCTCATTTTAATGGTTTTCTTCTTCTATCTCCATGTAATCAAAAGCATCATTGATTCTATCTATCTTTGGTGACATGATGATGGATTGAAACCCACTGAGCACATCGGCAATCTTGAGGCGATAGTCATTTGGAAAAGGTAGTAGGTTGAGGTAAGGCAAAGAATTTGCATACCCAAGCTACCGTGATGGGGAGCTAATGGAGGATTTGCAGAGAGGTGGGTTTGTGAAAGGGGTGTATGATGAAGTGGAGTAGTTTGCCACGGTGGGGTATGGATGGGTGTGGTGGAAGTACTTGAACCAACAAACTGATTTTGAGTAGACTTGGTATGGAAGAGTTGAAGTGATGGAAAGCTAGAAAGTCGGGTGGTGTGGAAAGGAGAGGCTTCTCTATAAGCTTCTGCTACAAATCTAAAGGGTTCAAGGTCTCTTTGGTCAATATCGGTTTGAGACTTATTTCCGAAGAGGAGTTCTACGGTACGTGGGTGTCGAAATCCAGCTTGGGGACTTTACAAAGTTGTAAGATGTTCGGTACATATCTTGCTCTATGGATGGTCTATGCGGTTAAGTTTCTAGATCTAGTAGTTTGCCACAAAAATCTTCTCTGGGATCATCAACTATGTTGGGAGGGTTTGGGTCGGATGAGATATGGTGCTGCTCTATGTGAGCTGATTTCAAATTTCAAAAATTGAGACTGGAAGTGTTAGATTATTTTCTCCAGGCTAACTCTCTCTTAATGATTGGGTACTTATTGTAGTATGTAAATGGGTTCATAAGCTTCTTAGGGTTGGTGTGAAACAAATCTAGGGGAGTCAATGAGTTCTAATGAAGTAATAGGCCGCTCTCTGGAGGCTAGTGGAGTCACAGGTGGATATTTTTTTGCTATTTTAATGATGTATGTTTATGGTCCACCACCAATAATTGACAAGAAACCAATCTAAGGGTGTTTTTGGGGTTTTTTGAAGGCTCTTAAAGTTTGTGCGAGTGTCCTATAGCTGAGTCATCATTTTTTCTAGGATAGCTGAAACAACCAAAGTCTACTCTTTGGATGATGAGTGTGAGTTCTTAATGATTTAATAAGGGTATTTGAAGTCATAAGGGTTACTTAGTTTGTCACTAACTCAAGACGTCCACGTGATCACTAGAATGTTAGTGTATGGCGATGAGGTGGCATATTAATCGCTTGGATACTCTTTAACAGAGTATTATGGAGTCCTAAAGGTATTGTCGTTTGTCACTAACTCAAGAATTTCCCATAGTGACCGCGGAATGTTGGTCGCGATGAGGTGTGATTTAATCCTTTGTGGATACTCATTAACAAAGGTTTTTGGAGTCCTAAGGGTATTTAGTTTGTCACTAACTCTATAATGTTCCATAGTGATCACGGAATATTGGCGTCCCATGATTTGGCGGATTGGTAGACAAAATGAGATAGTAACATGGAACTTCGATCTTTAGATTCCTAGGACCTAGCTTCTTGGAATCGGAGAGGATCTCTCTATTGGGTGCAAAGGATGTGTTCTTTTTTTCTCTAGGATTTTGGATTTTAGGCTAGTTATTAAGTGTAGGGTTTTTTGTTGTTTTTGGTTGGGTAAGATGGTCAAGTGGAATGGTGGAGTGAGATTATGTCAAATCCATTGGGCTATGGAGTAAAATTAAGTCGGGTGTCTAAATGATGAAACAAAGTGTGTTTAGGAGCCAATTGAAAGTTTAATGGATCCATAAGGTGATCTATGGGGTGTAGTGAACATAAAATTTGAGAAAAAACATAAGAGGTATTAAACATATATAGTTAAAAGTTACAAATAATGAGGTAGGAAAACCATTAAGCTCAATGAACAATACTGACAGGCAGTAAAAATCCAAGATAAACTTTCACTAGAGTTGATGAAACATAAGAGATACAAGCACTTAAATTTTATAAATTCATGATTTGGGAAAAAATATAAGATAACTAAAATAACTCAATTTATGAAGATGGAACTCATAAACAACATATATCAAGCTGATGAGAACTCTGAGCAAGTTGGTAAGAATGGACGAAGAGGCAAGATCGGATGAGACCTCTTTGATTTAACCTAGCAATCAATATTCCATAGAAAGGCTTCAAGATAGGGTTTTGAAAGCTTCAAATAAGCAAGGCATACCATGAATCATACTTAAACTAGCATACTGCACCATACATGATTTGTGTGTGGACTAAAGGAACAATCAAGAATTCACTAGATGGCCAAAAAGAGGAAAACATCAAGGCTATAACAAATACGAGGACACGGCGTGCCTCAAAGAGCATGTCTCAACCTATACTTTTTCTGATTTATAGAAACCAAGAAGCATGAAATATAATGAGAATAAGAAAACATAAACAAGTTAAGAAGACATAACCATTCACCAAGCTGAGGAATCCTACCAAACAAGCTTCTCCATCATCAAGTCAAACAAGCCATTCATGCACTTCTCCAAAAACCAATTTCTTCTCCAAAGCTCATAAAACCATGTATATTTCTCCTTTAAAGCTCATCAAATGCCATACATAGGCCTCATGCTGTTATGGAGACAAAGGAGGACTCAAAACCCTAAATGTGGTAGGGAAAATGCTCAAATATAACTAGAAATCTCGGTTATGGCCGAAGAGACCATACAAGGCCCAAGGCACATAATATCCTCGAGGAAAGCAAATGTCAAAATAACTATTTGCACCTAATTCTAGAGTAATTTCTCTGAAAAAAGTCAAAAAATATCTATTTGTAATAAATGAGTGTGTTTTGTTGACTTTTCGGTCCAAAACACACTAGACGACCTACGTGCGTAAACGCCCTCGCGCGAAATAGGGTCTCTTGTGGTTGAGTTGTGGACCCCTTCGACCTTTGGTTGGCTTCGTGATGGCTCGGAAGCTTGCTAGCTGCCGTCCATCGCATCGTCAAACATCGGACGTGGACACGCAGTATTGGCATCCTTGTTCCATCGAGCCGCCCACATCGATGGCTTTCGCTCACCAAGCCAGATAGTTAATCGGCTTCTATGGTCGGCTTTCCAATGGATCTGGCAGTCGATCTGTCAGCGGATGGACAACCCATGATTTCATCTCGATTCATCCCCAGGTCAACGTTTTCTGCTTTGACCTTCGCCTCCTCTCGGCGATAGTCGATCTTTGCGCGTCGGGCGGCTCTCCGTTTCACGATTCCTACGCCTCCCTTTGAATCCTCTCTCAGAGTACGATGGTTAGATGATGCCATCCACGGCCATGCCTCTCTCCACGTGCCTTTAGAAAGGAAATGGCCGGTATATGCATGGATTTTATAATTTTGTTCATATTTTACGTTTGAAGTAATTTTTTCTTCCTTACAGTGCAAAGAAATTTCAAGGCAAAGGATAATCATCCTCACGCCTCTAATCCATCAAAGAATAAAAATCAACACGAGGTTTTGACTCCACGTTTGCAATGATTTGTGAGGCATTGATGCCATTTCAACCCTGTACGGCCACCGCATCGGCACAAAAAGACCATGAATCGGGCACGATCGGAGTTATCGGTCACAAATATCGAAATTAATCAAGACAGTGGAAAACATATTTGTGGGGATAACGGCTAAGAATGCTTATCAAGCTAATCCCCGTTTAAAACACCGATCAAAATAAGATCTTTAGTGTTTATCAATAGGATGTATCCTACACATCGAGAAAATTGATTCCTCCCGACTACTAAAATGCCACTTGTTCCTCAAAGTACTCGAAAAGAGGCCAAAGTTATTGATTAAATGAAGATATTAGCCTCAATGCTGACGAGAAAATTATACCCCAAAGAAACTTTATGCAAAGGATATCTATAGAGGTAACCCCGACATCACACGGAGCCTCGAAAGGTCAAAACCCTGTCAAGCTTGAAACTTATGTAAATCATTTAGTACAAGATGGACACTAGTAAGTTTCTTCATTGAGCAATTTGGGCCATAAACCATTAAAATTTACATTATTAGTTGTAATAAAGGATCTTTTCGGATCTCGCATCTCCTCATTCTTCATATATACTCTGAAGAAGATGAGAGAGGGTTGGTCGCATAACTTTGAAATACATTTGAGCTTAAACTTCGATTGTAAATAGTGTTCACTTTGGCCCTTGGAGCTCTGTTTGTGATAGATGAGATTTAGGTTGGATAGTGAATATGATTACTGGCTTTGAAACATTGGACTTGAAAGTATGTCGCTGGTTTGACATCAATAACAAGTTGTTTCTTGGGATCTTTGGTCTATATCATTGGTGAAGTGCTTTCTTTGTTATGGTTTCCTTCTATGTATGTCATATTGTTCACTATTATACGATAAAGAGCAGCATTTATAGAGTTAGGACTATTGTATATCGGTAACCTTCTTTTAGTCGAAGCATCAATGCTCAATTTTTTCCTCCTATTTGTTTATTTAATAATGATTTAATATAGTTTAAGCAGTTAGGAATGTTGGATTTCCTTCGTCCCTCTTTCCGTTTTCTTTGAGAATGTATTGTTGAGATTATTTTTCCTTATTTGCTTATTAAAGTTGAGACTAGTAAAAGCCATGGTTTGCCTTGTTTCTAGTTTCTATTCTCCAAGCGAGATTAAAGTTTCCCTTGGTGTTGGCATCGAAATTAGACTAGGCTTAAACAGTCCTTTTATACGATCTTCAGTTACACTTTGTCTTCTCTTATATGTTTTCCACACTTTACGAGTAGTGTCTCTGGGATTCTTGCGGATTGTTTTACAGTGAAGCTGCTTTAATAAAAACTTTGCCCAGAAGTCAATAGTTAGCCTATGCTTGGTTGGTTTTAAACAATTACTTAAGAAAGATTTTCTTGTTTGGGTGACTATAAATCCTTTGTGAAAATTATTATCAGTTTCACCCCTCCAACACTTTACTATTTCCATTCCATCATTTCAATCTCAATAATCTTGTGATATAGATGACTTGCCCCTTGGATCACTCTTGATGTTGTTGCTCAATTAAAGCCCTATTATGACTCCATAGCCCAATGGACTAAAAAGCAGGTGTTATATCTATCTTTTAGCCATAGCTTTCTATTCACTTGCAACTTCTCCTTTGAAACTTTTTGCACTTAGAACTTTCTCTCAAACAATTTTTGTGTCAACCATCCAAAAACAAACAAAACTCTTGGCCTTCATGTACAGCCTAATATCATTACCCCAAACTTCTGAGACAAATCCATATTTTCACTTATTGGAAGATCCCTCTCGGATTGATGGGGATAGATCCTAGAATCCCAAAGTTGGTTGAAAAGTGATGCTTCTCCACAGATCGAACTTTTCCAATCTTGTGATTACGAGAGCTAACATTTCACAGCGACTCTGTTGAAATTTTAGGTTTAATAAAAGATCCAAAACATAAAAACTCTAGATTACACGGTTTTATGATAATTGTTAACGTTTGTAATTTGAGTACTAGTAACTAACATTTGCGGTGACTCATGTGAAATTTTACGAGTTAATAAAAAGTTCCGAAATCCCATAAAAACTCTATATTACCCTGGTTTTATGACAATTATTACTGTTTTGATGGTGAGCCACGATTAACTAACATTTAAAGCAACTACATTTGAGAGACTACTTCCCTTAAAATAAATAAAAACTTGTGAGTTAAAGTAGCCTTTTCAAGCACTACCAAATGGTAATCCACGATGAAACTTGTTTGAATCGGTGACAAACTAGGTAAACCCTAGGATTCTCCTAAGACTTTATCTAAAACTTGAAAAATTAGTTGGCTTAGCCATAAGATTAAGCTGTATTTGTCTCATAGCAGTAGCTAAGTTTTGAAAGCTGAGTTAGGGATATTCTTAAAAACCATACAGAGTGAAAAAATAACTCGGAAAAAACCTACAAAAATATTTCGGTTGGTGCAATAAACATGGTGGTGGACCATAAAACCTTTTACCTCCTTAAGATCTGAGGGATTACCTTGGCGAGCTCCACAATCCTGAACGAGCAGACCTTGAGACCCCTTTGGGAAGAACCCTTATCATTATAATATCTTTCAAACTCATTCGAGAAGATTGTAGGATTAAAATTGTAAAACAGGACTGAGTTAACCTCTTAAAGAGTTGTCATATGCGAGGTTGCATCTTTTCATGTTTTATTTCAGGTACGGAAAAGCACGGCATAGTGGCTCTCGAGTAGTTCACTAGAGCCCATCACGACCCCTAACCACGACATAGTTGATAACAGAAAGTATCCTTGGGAAGTATCTAGGAATACATTATCAACTTTTCGAGATCACCCTTGAGAGCTAATTCGGTCACAATCTTTCAACTCTATCACAAGGCACGACTTAGTAAATCCCTTTACTAGGTATCTTGGTGATTTAGATCGATTAGATCACCGAGTCTTCACTTTCATCTCCTGAAACAAGTGAACATCACGGTGAGAGGCACAACACCTCGATTTGCATTTCCTGCACAACTTTGGGTGTTTCTCACCCAAGATGACCCAACAATCTACTCTACCATCCATCCACTTACGCTCGCTTACATCCCTTCATTCAAACCACTCTGTTCAGCCCACTTTCCATTTTGTTAATCTACCTCTTGTAAATCCACCTACACCACATATCATGGCGGCATGGTATGTCATAATCCCGTTTGCACTTTCATTGATGCGGTCTCATAGGACTATCGGTCAAAATTCCATATATGATGCTAAGTAATGTTACAAATGCGTCACAGCATGTGGATAAGATGAATTACTGCTTTGGCAGAAATGAAAAGTGCAGTCAGCTTAGATGTACCTCTCGGAGCTTTGGGGAGAAGTAAGAAAAATGGTTTAAAGGTTTAGCTTATAGTATTAATGATCTCGAGCCTTCCATGAAACATTCTTAAACAAATGGGAAGAAAATAAAACCCTCTCCAAGTCTACACCCTACAAGAACCTCCCATAGAAACCACTGGGAAAGTGTGCACGCTTATGCACTAGATTCAATAGTGCTACTAATGCACTTTCCCAGAACCAAAAACCTCCCCACAGGGCCTCAGATTTAAACAATTTTCTGAAGGGTTTGACTGCGACATGAACTATCGGCTGAGAGAGAGTTACGCAACTCTTGAAGATATGCAAAAGGTGCTGTTTACGTGAAATTCAACTTAATGGAGCAGAGAGTGAAAACTTTAAAAAGATTATCTTTTAGAAGATCACACCCTCTACTTCCAACTCCAAAAGATGGAGAAAATGATGAAAGAATGAGCATAATTAGAAACACAACCAAGCAGCTGCTCCTCAAAGTAGAAATCGGAGACGAGTCGAGATTTTAGAAGAACCAACCTCCAAACAGAACCTAGGGAAGATGATCGGTACATCACTCCCTCCCTTTCATCAAAAAATATGTAAAGTGAGGTTGAGGAAACATATGAAATAGAAGGGCGATGATATCAACATCTTTGGGGATAGAAAATGATGACTTTGAGATTCATTATAATAAGAAAAACAAGGTCTATACACACCTATGATGACATAAGAGATGATGAGAAATTATTATGAAGACATGGAGAAATGTCATCATATAATCTCAAAAAGGAATATGACGTAGAATTAAAAGCAGTCAACAAACTCCCAACAACAAAAACTCTGAAAAATCTTCACAAAAGCATTTCTATAATGAACCTAAAGTTGTCAAACAAGAGGATAAAAGCGAGTGGTTGTAAATTAAGTAATGATAAAGAAAGAAACTCCAAATCAATGAAAAAACAAAGTACGGACTTTATTAGTAGTACTAACATAGACTAGTACTCCTATGAAAACAATTTTAGTCAAGTGTAAATAGCGAATGTAAGTTGATGTTGTTGATAGAGTGGCAACTAATAAAGGTGAAAACGAGCCTTTAAAGAACGGATCCCTTCGTGACCTAGAGCGAGGGAAATTTCAAAAATCAAAATCTCTGTTCCCCTCACGAGTTAACTGCCCAACATGTATATAGGACCCAAATTTTTGGAAGGCTTTAAAAAATAGAAGAAAAATGAGGATCTGATCAATCTTAATGATGACCAACCGAACATTTGCGGTCCAAAGATTGAAAGTAGATATCAAGAGGGACTTTTGTTCCTCCCACATATGTAAGTTTAAAACACGTTCATGAAAAATATTTTCGCACAACACTATGCATGATTCACAGACTACTCATAATTTAATTCCTAGAGGCGTGATGGAGAGCCTTGAGTCTGAAAATCACAGGACTATAAAAATGCATACTCCTTTGGTGAGAGCGGAGTGAGATGTTTAGGATTAATCAAAGACCTTTGTGTTAACTTAGCTCGAATTGGCAAATTATTAGTCATGTGGATATTGTGGTGGCTGACGTTCCCCCCAAATATGGAATGTTGTTGTCAAGATCATGGGGGGGGCTAAGTTACAAGGGACTATGAAAATGGACATGACCTACAGCGACTATCCCTTGTTTTCAATTAGAATAGAAGACTCTACGAAGTCTCATATGCAATACACGGTGACAAGTCAAGACAGACCACAAAACTCTCCCTGTGTCCGTAAATATAGGCCTTGATTCTTTTATTATGTTTAATGATGAAACATGGTGAGCAAAGTCACTTCAAACGGGATTAATGGCCAGAAAGGAGGAAGGAAGGACAATGCAGGAAATGTTAAAGCAGGTTGCTACATTGGAAGACGTTAGCAAACCAAACAAAGGTCTTGAACCACAAGTCATGCATCCTCTACTTTTAAACCTAGACACTAAGAAAATGACCCTCAAATGAATGCAAATCTTTGGGAATCAAAACAAATACAACTAAGTCTGCGAGTTTCCACAACAACCATTGAGAACGTTAGTTGAAGACGAGTAACGAGGGATGAAACTAAGAATAGTCCCTATATGGAGTATGTATTTTGATGGATCATGCACTAGAACAATCTTTAGGTGTAGGTGTTTGGGATTACTAACACTAAAATAACCCATATAAATCATTTCCTTCAAACTAATCTTTTCGGTGTTCCAATAACATGTGAGGAATATGAATCCCTTATCCTAGGCTTACGTTTGTTGAAAAAGATAGGGCAAAAAGAATTAAAGTTCGACGAGGATTTAGGGGATTATCATTAGGCAAGTCAATGGGGAGTATAATGCAAATCATCCCAGACTTAGAGCCTAACGAGACGATGTCATGGACCTTTTGAAAACATTCAGAGTCAAAGCATTTATTTGTCCCAAGAGAAAAAGAAAAATTGCGGCCAGTTTAGCCTTTGTGACTAGAACATGTAACATCATAACACCAAATACTACACAAATCAAATAAAATTTAGACCAAATGTGCACGATAATGAGAAGTATTGGTAGGTGTTTGACAATGACAAACAAATAGAATACTTCATGCAATTCGAAATGAATTAGAACTAAACGATTCGAATCGGACTATGAAACACAAAGCTATGAGGAAAAAGTCTTGATGAAGAAAAACGATCTCCACGAAAATTACTAATATAAACGCACATTTATCTAGAAAAATTGAAAGAAAAAGCAGAATGAATGAGATATGAGTTTGAAACAGGAGGAGTTAGAAACTGCACTTTAAAATGAAATTTTGCCTAAAGGTTTGGCCCTTTAGAAGAGTTGTTCGATTTTAACGATGTGGCGAATAAACAAAATTGGAACTGTAGAGGCTGAAGTGGAAGAGTGTGAATGACAGTGAACTTAAAACTAAAAATGATTAAAGCATCAAGACTTTACCGGCTCACATTAAACTCAAATACATTGAGTATTTAAAGGAGTTTCGATGTTTTCACGTGGATTTATGAATATCTTAAATCCTATGACAAAAATTACTCTGACACAAAAATTCCCTTGAAGAAAACCAAAACCATTCAAAAAGCGCAGGATAAACTCATGTTTAGTTACCATTAGTTAGGAAAATCATGAAAAATGTATGATATTGGTATTATTGTCACCATTAGATAAGTACGAATGGTTATCTAATGCGGTGTATTCATTAGGAAGCTGGAAGATCAGGCTTTGTATGAGACTTTAGAGCTTAAACAAAGCTTCATTAAAAAGACAACTACCCTTTACCCAAGATGGATCATATTTTAAAGGTGGTAGGGTATAAAAGAATTTCTTTGCTTGATGGCTATTAGAGTACAACAAAATTTTAGTTCACCTGGCGATCAATTAAAGACAACCTTTACTACACCATGGGACACTTTCATGTATGTGAAGATGCCCTTTTTGGTCTAATAAATGTTGGAGAAACTTTTCAAACGACCATGGACATAGCATTCTCGGAGGAACTCAGGCTACTTCATCATTGTCTATCTTGATGATGTTACTTTGCTTTTCAAAAAGCGGATGAAGAGCACTTAGAACATTTAAGAAAAAGTTTTCGAAAAATGAAGAAAAGTTTGGAATACTTAAACCCTAAGAAGACACTATTCGGTCTCCAAGAAGGTAAATTCTTGGGCACATTATTCTGAGAGGTATAAAGATAGATCCCAAAAGGGTTGAGGCCATACTTAAATCTCTCATCCTCGGAACATCGAGTTACAATCTTTCATTGGGAAAGATTAGCTTTTTGAGAAAGGTTCGTTCCCAACTTAGCGCGAGCTCCTCGATATCACAAACATGTTGAAGAAGAGCAGAGGTAAAATGGACCTTGGAAGCAAAGGGATCCTTTTGAAAGTGATGAAACAAAGCGTGCCCAGCACAGGTTCTCATAAGTCCTAATTTTTCCAAAGTTTTTTATATTTTTCATTTGCACTGAGCATACATGGCTATTGTCCTTTTCTACAGGAAAAATCCGCAGGACAAGAAGCGACCCTATTGCATTCTTTAGCAAGACATTGAGGCATACCTCTAAAGTATAACATTATGGAGAAACAAGCTTTTGCTTTCGTTAAAGCTTTGAAAGACTCGAGTGTATCATCCTCGCACATCATTGCCTTTGTCCCAAATTTAGTTGTTAAATACATTCTAGCGTAGGACGAGATGGTAAGAGAGGTAAGTGGATTGTTGTTATCACCTTGAATATGATTTAGGGATAAAACCACTAAACTCATCAAAAGCCGAATAGCGGCTAGGGTCATATCTGAATCAATTTTTAATTTCTTGATATTAATATGATTGATGCTTTGGATGACCGAGAAGGATTCTCAGCTCTGATTGTTGAAGACCATTTTATGAATTCTCAGCAGTACGGCGATATTATTTATGTTTTGCGTAAATTGAATACACCTCCTGGTTTGACAAAAACAAAGGCAAGGTTCCTAAAGTTAAAAAACATATCAAACTATTGCATTATAGATAGATGTCTTTATTGGAAAAATGTGAGTAGTGTATTGCTTAAATGTTTTTCCTAGATTTTTGATGCAGAGAAGGTTAAATACAGGTTCCATGAAGGAGGGGGTTATTGAGGTCATTTGTACTAGAGGACAAAAGCTAACAAAATTTTGAGGGGTTGGTTTCTATTGGCCTACTCTTTTCCATGATGTGCATAAGATGATCATATCCTACCATAAATGTCAACTTTTTTGAAGGAAAAAATAAAGCACTACCCATACCTCTTGCATCCAATCGCATTGAAGCCCTTTTAAGCAGTTAGGACTTGACTTTTAAAGGAGAAATCCATGACCATCTGCACTTGACGTAGATGGATTCTCAGCATCCCAGACTATTTCACTAAGTGGATAGAAAGCCATTCCTTGTAGAGCGGGCCAATGATTCGATTATCATAAAATTTATGAGACTAACATTCTCTCTAGATTTGGTACATCCTACAAGATTATCGCTGATAATGCGGCAACATTGAGATCAAACAAGATGGTTGATTTATGTCACAGAATGTCAGATAACATTGGGGCATTCCACGGCTTTATTACCTCAAGGTAATGGACATAATCCTCAAGCAAGATTTTAGTGAACATAATCAAAAAGCATTTGGAGGGCGGTAAAAAAGTCTTGGCACACAAAGCTGGTTCATGCACGTGAGGTGATGAAGCTGACTTTGAAGAAATGTATTGGTATGTCACCTTTCGGCGATGGCAGATGCTGATGCAATTTTTCCAAATAGCGCTAGGTGTACCGAGTGATGAAGTTGATTCAAGAGTTACAAACTGAAAATAATGACATGATCAGACAAATCAAACCCATTCATCTTCGACAAACCGAGAGGAAGTTTATAACCAAGCATTGCAGCCACGGTTAGCATTAAAAATATTTTGACAAAAGAAAAAAGTGAGCAATTTCCAAAAATTGAAATTTTTAGTGGGACTCAAGGAGGGAAAGAGAAGAGACAATCAGAAGATTTGATAACTTATGGCTTGGCCCACTCATTCATTCGGTTCTTTGGTAACAATGCATTTTCTTGCGGGAGTTGAATGGAGCAAAAGCATTTTCGGGAGTCGATATGTAGCGAGGATGTGCAAAACATTACTTCTCTTGATCCATGTTATGTTCCAAAAACCTTTTTATCGTTTTCCATTATAAATATTTTTATACGCATTGCATTTAAGTTATAAAAATCAAAAAATACAAAAAAAATGAAAAAGAGAAAGAAAAGAGGACATTGTGAAAAAAAAGAAAGGGTATAGCCTATACCCCAAAGAAGAAAACAATTACGAAAGTGTGCAAAGCTCAAATTACACTCCTAAAGAACACACTTCAGTTAGTCAAGCTTGACCTAATCTTGAATAATTAGTTTTAAATTTTCTCTTGATGGATAGTGATTCGATTAGCCAAAGCGTTTAATCTTGGCTTATCGATGAGATAGTTTTTAAGGATAGAAAATTAAAGGTTCAAACAAGATGAAAATATGAACCTAAGGTTTCAAAATGAAAATGACTGAGATCTACTTCAAATTATGAGCCAAGAGATGTAAAAAATCTTGTTCCAATCAACTCAAAATCCAGAACAGAGTTGATAAAGACAAAACAACTCAAAAAAATTCACACTAAAGGCTGTAAAGAAAAAGAGAAGGCCATGATGAGAAACTTTAGGATCTTAATCCTTCCATTTGAGTTTAATTTTCTGCTCAAAATAAAGGTCTATGTGCGGCTTTTTTTATGTCATAGACTAGCATCAAGTTATTGTGCTAATCCCGACTTGAATGATTTTTAAATTTCTATTTGTAGAATCTAGAGAATAAAGTCTGATCGACAGTCAAATCCCAACGAGACAGTGGAATGGAGTAGAGATACATATGGGCTCAGTCGTTGCAAATGCGGGTCCATGGAGAAATAGAGGGTAGAGATAGTTTAGATTTCCTATTTCAAAAGAATAAAAAATGTTGTACACGAGAGTTTTTCCAATCCAAGTGCACTCTAAATGAAGAAAAAATGCTAGATCGGTAGGATTGAGTGAGTGAAAGCTATGATAGATGAAGATCCATTGTTTTTGTATTTGCTAATATGTTTCGAGGCAAATAAAGATAGATCAAAGCAAAGGAAAGCATCCCAATGGATAAGGCACGGAGTCGACTCCCGGAAGAATGCATCTGGAAGTTCATGATACCTTGAGAAGGCACCATCCCCAAGTGGAGCCAGCATGTTAGCCACCTATAAAATTTGTTATAGAAAAAGGTGGCTAGGAGACTTTTGAGCCTTCAAGGAACAAATTTTATTACTAAAAAGTGTTGGCTCTTGAAGACTCTGGAGCCTCCACCTACATACATAATATTCCAGCTAGTTTATTTCACACTCAGAAATTCATGTTGATTCCCAAGGAAGAATCTTTGCTGCAGCACTTCATTTCCATTCCTCCTTCCAAACATACCTAATTTTGTGTCCCCCCTTTTCCCTCTATCGTTGCCCATTAGTGGCCTTGAAACCATTAAAACTCAAACCCACATTTTGGACATATATGGGTCTTAGCCCCTTCTTTCATAAAACCCCCGATTTCGATATGATCCTCCATAGCGCGGCACTTGGGAGCGCATGAAAGACCATTTTGAATATTATATATCACACGAAGTGTGAAAACCTTTGGTTTATATATATGTTTGACGTTTTTATATATTATAGCTTTCCACCGGTCCGATTTTTAAATCATTATCACCATCGTCGATCCTGGAGATCAGCAGCGTGATCCCTCACCGAGTGGTCCACACATCACTGCGTCGTTGCACAAAATCATGCGGTATTCATTGCACCACCTTGATGGAGGGTATTTTCTTCTGATCGACGACGATTCACTCACCAATTGTCGCGTGGCCTAGAGCACTTGTTGCCAAGCGTAGTCCGTCGCGCGTTAAACATCGGACATGGACCCGTCGTTGATATTGGCATCCATCCGTCGATCTAAAAGTACCCCATCTGATGGCTTTCACTCACCAAATATGCTCGACGCAGTTAAGCGGACCATGATGCGTCTTTCAATAGATCTCGTCGTCGATCCCGATCTGCGAGATCGATAGCCTATTTCATCTCCCAGTTCATCGCCCGGTCAATGTTTGCGCGCGACCTTAGCACTCCCCTCTCAGACCGTCGATCTCTCTCGTGATGGCGAGCTACGATGAGCAATTCTACCCTCCCTCACGGCTCTCTAATCAATCCCAGCAGTTGGATGATTCCATCCGTAACCACTCTCTCTCCACGGTATACGAGCGATGGCGATATATGCATGGATCTTATAATTTTTTTGCGTATTTTGCGGGGTTTCAAGTGATTTTTCCATGCATGACCAAAGAAATTTCCAAGGTCAGAGGATAATCATCCTCACCCTCGATCATCAAATAAAATCAACACGAGGTTTGAATCCATGTTTTACCAATGATTTGTGAGGCATTGATGCATTCAACCCCCGTGGCCCTCACATCTACAAAAAAGACACTATGAGATGGGCATAATCGAGTATAGGTGAAAAAAGTCAAAATTAATTAGAATGAGAGGATGGAAGACATATTTGTGGGGATCACGACTAGAAATTCTTATCAAAAGCCTAATCCCCAATTTAAAACACGGTTTATATAAGATCTTTAGTGTTTTATCAACGAGCCGCCTCCACAGCACATACGAGACAAATTGATTCCTCCCGACTACTAAAATACCACATTGCACTCAAATTACTCGATCATGAGTCCAGATTTATTGATTAAATCAAGATATTCACTCGATGCAGCCAGAAAGATTACTTCTGCAGAAACTTAATGCAAGAGGATATCTACGGAAGTAACACAGCATTTACGACGAGCCTCCAAAGGTAAGCCCTCTTGAGCTTGAAACTTTATGAAATCAATTAATACAAGATGGACACCTATGTAAGTTTCTTCATTGAGCCCCCAAAGGCGGAAACCATTAAGTACGCAGCTAATTGTAATAGAGATCTTTTGGATCTCACCTCCTCATTCTCATATATACTACGGAAGATGAGAGGGGGTTGAATTCTGAACTTTGCGAAATACATTTGAGCTTAAACTCGATTGTAAATAGTGTTCATGGCCCTTGGAGCTACATTTGTGTGCTAGATTGAATTCAAATTTGGATAGTGAAGATGATTGTTGAGAACGCATTGGACTTGAGAGCTTTGCTTGGGTTTTGACATCAATAACAGGTTATTTCTTGAGGATCTGGTCTATATCATTGGTGAAGTGCCCCTTTCTTTGTTATTGGTTTCCCTCTGTATGTCATATTGCTCACTATTCTACGATAAAGAACAACATTTATAGAAGGTTAGGACCCTACGTATATGGGTAACAGTCCTCGACTAAAAGCTTTTATGTCAATGTTTTCCTCTTATTTGTTTCTTCAGAATGATTTATCTTACGTTTAAGCAGATTGAGATATGGATTTCCCTCATCCTACTGTTTTCTTTAAGAATTGTTCAGAGGATTATTTTTCATGCATCT
This sequence comes from Pinus albicaulis, assembly GCA_034641835.2. NCBI lineage: Eukaryota > Viridiplantae > Streptophyta > Pinopsida > Pinales > Pinaceae > Pinus > Pinus albicaulis. The sequence continues at coordinate 24,275 of JAXQQM020072384.1, read as the reverse complement.
TGCTTATTAAAAGTTAGACTTTAGTAAAAGCCACTGTAGCTTTCACATGTTTCTAGCTTCTATTCTCCAAGCGAGTCTAAAAGTTTCAACAGGTGTTGATTAGCAGGACTTAAGGTTTAGTGCTGTCTATCGATCGTAAGTTACACTTTATGTCTTCTCTTATATGTTTTCACACTTTCACGAAGGTAATTATGCGGATCTGTTTGGCATAATATCAATTAAAAGCTTCTTTTCTACAAACTTGTGAGAAATTCAACAGTTGTACTGCATCCTTGGTTGGTTTTAAACGATTGCATAGAGAGGCTTTCTTGTTTGGTGCCTATCAAATCGTCTTTGTGAGGTCATTACCGGTTTCACCCTCCAACACTTTCTTTGTTTCGTTCCCACCATTTTCAATCTCAATAATCTTGTGATATAGATGACTTTCCCCTTGGATCATCGTGTGGTGTTGTTTGCTCAATTAAATAACCACTGTTATGACTCCCATGGCGCAATGGACTAAAAACCAGCGTTATATCTATATATATAGCCTGGTTGTTCTATTCATTGCAACTTCTCACCTTTGACTTTTTTCTTGAGAACTTTCTCCTCGAAACAATTTTCATGCTCAACTAAGCTCCAAAAACAAACAAAACCCTTGTAGCCTTCCATGGCTTCCTACAATATCATTACAAAATTAAAATACAAATCCATGTTTCACTTATTGGAGAGATCCCCTCCACGGATAGAGAAACTAGGATCCTAGAATCCCAAATGTTGGTTAGAAATGAATGGTAGCTCCACTGTAATCGAGCAAGATTGGCAAAGAGTCCGAATCTCGAGGAGAAATGTAAGGCGATTTCGGTTCGAGGGTAAAATGGATCTTTGGGCAAAATGGAAGCAGAGATGGGCCATCAAATTTTTGGTATAAACAAAAAGGATTTCAAAAGCATAAATAGTTTATTAGCTAACACTAAAAATGGTATGTCCAAACCATTAATCATGAGAAAATGTAACTATAAAGGCGTGTTCCCTGCATCAAAACTAAACATTCAGAAGCCATGCTTAGACATATATGACTCTTTAACTTTGAAAATGGCTATCAGACTTTCGAAGTACCACTTAGGAGATGAGAATAACAACTCAAAATCACTTTCATAGCAGGAATTTCTAAACATACTACTTCGAGCTATTGGGCACTTTGAAAACAAAGATTGCATGGTTTGGGGAAAGGGCAGGAGATGAGTACAAGACCTCCTTGGTTCAACAAATGACAAGCTAATCAATCAAAGAAAGGTTTCATACGGTGCGAGCTATGGCATTAGCGCATGAGTCGTGGGAGACATATTAGTAGATACATACTTCGCATGCCGATAAACCATAAATGGAAGTACAGACTTGATATTCTTAAGTTATTAGAGAGCTGATGATCGGAATTCTTTAATGTGGCCCAAGAATGGACATGGAAAGCTTTATAGAAAGCGAAGAAAATTTAGGAAGTGCCTCCAGAGGGGCATGTCTCAAATCATATCTCTCGTCTTATAGCAAGAAAGAACATACGAATGTGAATGCCAAACTGGAAACCAATAGAGAGAAGACACTATACCATTCTACCAAGTCATGGAATCAACGACAAATCCTCTTTCATCGTCAAAGAGCATCGAGGCTTATCTAAAAGCATAGAACAGACAATGTGTACATCACAGCTTATATGACCATATATTTCTTCTATTCATCAAAGTTTCAACTTTTTTACAAATGAGAAGCCTTTGAAACATATAGTGCCAAAGTGAGAGGAAAACACTCTTAGTGCATCCATGCAAGCTCTATTCAGGCTCCTCAAATATACGATTTTGTCCTTGAGGGCTTTGCGCGACAGCCCAAGGGAAAAAAATATCTATATCTAAAAATTCTAAAAAAAGGAAATATATTGACTTTAAATAACTTATCATGTGAAAAAATAGCTAAAAACTGCACATGAAGAAAAGTCACCTTTGAAAGTTCAATTTTTACAAAAAATACTCAAAAAATACATCGAGCAAAAGGTCCCATTTTGACTTGCCAGTGACTCGGAACCTTCACGATTCGTCTAAATGAGCCTCATGATAGCTTGTTCGAAAAGCTGGGTGTCTACTTTTTGAAAATGTTTATTTCTCTCTGGCAAGCGACCACTGCACATCCTACAAAAACAGACACATGTGTACCAAAAACATGAGGCTTTGCTGGCAGCCAGCGAGGCCAGAAGTGTAGAAAGCGAGTGTTTTTACGCCATTTTGGGGGATAAATGAGTATTCAATTGATCTAAAAATCACTGGCAGTATGTGCCTAGGTATGGCATCCAATGATCAGCTGTCATCCTTTGAGGATGCTCCCAAAATGGTAGTGGGTACCCTTGAGTTTTTGGCGCTGACCAAAATGACAAAAAACCATTTGCCAAATTTAGCATGCAGAAACATGAGTGAGCATGACCCTCAGGGTTTCGACGGGCGCATGGTATGGTGAGGCGAAAGCTGTTGGAGCCTTGGGGTGTCTTCTACTCAGATTTTGGTGCTTGAGGGCGCTTCCGCTAGCCTCCTTGAGTTTTTCTTGAGTGGCCTATTCGATTTGCGCCATGGCTAAATGCGAGTTGTGTATTTTGAGTCATCCTCTCGTTGAAGGTCCAAGTCTCTGTTTTCCTTCTCAATTTCTTCAAGTGATCATTCAAAATCTCTCAATCCACCTCTTTCGATTTTTCTCTATCTCTTGTTTGAACAAAGCTGTAGTGAGAGGGTAGATTGGAGAAAGGGCATCTTCTTTTTGCCTTTTGTTTTCTCAAGGAGCCTCTTTGAGCCCCATGGTTCCTTGGCCTCTTTCGAGCTTGGCTGATCTTCATATTTTCTCTCATTGAGACTCACCCTTGATTTACTTCCAATCTCACTTGTGCTTTGCTTACTCTCTTTTGCTTATTTTGATGGCCAGTGTCTCACTATATAGCCATATGGACACTGCATTACTTCATGTTTGAACTTGCAAAAAGTGATTGAAGTCCTAGCCCTGTCAAGTCAGGTGAGTCCTCAAAAGCGTCGTTGGTTTTCTCTGTGATCAGAAGAGGTTACTACTAGGATACTGGGCTTTCGTTGTCACTATCATCGACTTTGGATTTGAATGATGTCGAGATTCACTTTCCTTTCTATGCGGTTTGCCTCGCTCACTGCTCCCTTTCCTTTGCTTTGGTGGCTCTTTTGGTCTTCCTCCTCTCTGGGAAATTCGACAATGGGCTGCTTGGGCGATTTCCCTTGCTTCGGAGGAGCCCTAGTCACATTTGGGTTACAACTCTGCACTTGCTTTTTCTTTGATGTCCAGGGCTTGGCCACTGTATCGAAGAAGAGAAACATGGCCTTCACTGAGAGAGGCGTAGCACATGCTCCAAACTGAGTCTTACCACCTGTCACTTTGCTCATCATTCTTGCCACTATACTTGGTTTGCTTCAGTGGATGCTGCACAGTTGTCCTTTTTCATTTCTTTTTGGGGTGACACCCTCACGCTGTGTTACTATGTTCATCATGCTCGCCCTTCTTACTTCTTGAAGGCTACTTATTCCTTATCATGTAGGCGCCTCATTTCATCATCAACGAGGTTTCTGTTTCATCTGTTGTGGTTGCCTCTGGTCATCATCACTTCTTGTAGGTTGCTCACCTTCCTTGTCTGCTGCATCTTTATCATGTTGCCCTTTATCATCGCATGCGTTTCTTTCACCGTCCATGTTCACTCTTCATCATGCCCTTCGCCTGCGCTAGCGCCATTTCATCTACAATGGTATGCATCATCACTCTACTCATCATCCCCCTTACTTTGCACTTGTTTACCATCGCGATTAGCTGCTCATCATCACTTCCTCCTTCTTCTCCTGCTGCTTCTTCCTCATCATGCTCTTTTACTTGTTCGATGGTAAACTTGAGACTTCTTGGGAATAGAGGATTGATTGAAGAAAGGCGAAAGGATAGTGAGTAAATTGAAAGTTGAGATGTATGAAATGAGAGGGACGATGTTGGCAAATCCAGATATGTGATGAAACTATCCCAAGACTACCTCCCTTCTTCTCAAGAGTGATGAGAGAATGATGACTTTGATGAGGAGTGATGGAAGAAGGTAGATCTTTATCTGCTAAGAAAGAGCTTTTACTGAGCAGGTGAGCCATTTTATCAATACTTCTATGTAGGAAGAAAAGGATGTCCATGCAATTTGGACCTCGCGTGAAATGCATGGCTGATCAGTATATGATAGGCATGAGCCTGGGAGAATCTTCCCTCACAAGTGAAGTATCTCATGAGTGATTGTTCATGAGGGCGTAACTGAGTACGTAGATATGAGAAGAGAATGGATGGACACACAGATCTCTAATAGCAGAGGCTTGAGAAGGCGCTTGTTAATTTTTGAGGTCAGAGTCTGGCTTTGTTTCCAAGCGGCTTCTCCCACTGACATAAGGGATTTGGTGGCGCGAGATGGGACTTTGGAAAGGTGTGAATCTGAGGCTGCATGGCTGAAAAGTAGATTCTCTTAAAACCTCAAAGCTCTAAAGATGTGTTAAGCGGAAAGAATTTTTCACACTCTTGCACTCTTTGAGAAAAATCTAGTCATCGCATGCATGGAGATTAAACCAGGCAATGGATGGAGGCATTCACTTCTTTCCGTGGAAAAGAGGCTCAAATATCTTGTGCGAGCCACTCCTACCTATCTTTGCCTAGGGGGCATATTATTTTAAATGTTCTTTGCAACACAAGTTGTCTCAAAAGACACTTCCAGGAATGTTTTTCTCAAAGCCTTACACCTCTTTCACTCCTTGTTATTCCTCCTTGAGTAAGGAAAAGTAGCTCAAAATCTTTGCGTGTGAAAGTGGTTTCTTTAACACCAAGCCTTCTGCTCCTTACAAATCTACTTGCATTTGTCCACCTTTTGTGCAAATCAAAAATAGTTATCAAATAAAAAACACACGGTCAAAGGTCTTGTGCTTGGAGCAGAGTAATTTGAGAGAGAGGTAATGAGTGGCTTTTTGTAGAATAGAGAGATCTCATTTGTGTTATGATAGAAGAAGAACAGCTTTCGCTATGTTAGAAAAAAACAAAAACACCGCTTCACTCCAAACAATGCTTACATGCTTTGTTCACTGGATTTCTACTACAGCAGTGACAGCCAAACGCTTCAAAATTGAGTTAAGATCTTTCTACCACTACTCGCTTTGTAGGACGATGGAAGGCGACCCCTTGCTCTATTTCCATAGCTTGTAGGAGGCATTTTATAAGCCAGTCAAACTTCCACCTATATAAAATGTGTTCACCTGTAGGACTACTACCTCACTTTGCAAACTACGTTTTGCTTAGGATCACTTTTTCCCTTCCATAAAGCTTAACATTTCTGCTACTAGAGGACACGATGTTTTTGAAGCGGTCAGAGATTGCATACGAGTGGTTAAAACATCCACAATATTTCTAAAAATGTGTAACAATCATATGCATACACTGAGTTTTGTCCAGACATCTGCACTCTAATCAATCTTTCTCTCCTGGTAGCGGTATAGCAATAACACCTTTACATAATTTTGGACCAAAATCACCTCACCCTTTGGCTCTTCATTTTTGACAGCAAGATCAACGCTTTCCTTTTACAAACATTGTTTTGACCTGGAGTCCAATGGGGATTGTTTTTACGCCTTTGCTAGGGCACCTTCGGCTGACTTGGCATGCCTCTACCCATTGTGTTTTTGCCTTGTAGTGGTGTTGTCAGCTTATCGACGCTTTTGAAGAGAGCGATTTTAGGTATTTTGAAAACTAATGCAAACACACCCTTTTCTCATATATTAATCTTGAAATCCTTAGCAACAACGACGGATTTTTATCAAAACGCACTACCATCCTTATCAGCACATGTTCTCCACTTGGAGAAAAATCACCCTATCACTTCGATTTTCAAAAACTAGCAAGGAGCAATGAAGAATACCTTTCGTAAACTTCATGCAGGCTTTCGATTGATCATTGTAGCAGCTTCAGAGATGTTTTTCGAGGAGGCTTTTGAGTAGTGTAAACGATTTAGATATGCTGAAAGTGTTAACGCCAAAGGAGATGGAGTGACACTTGAGCTGATTGCTTCATTGCCAGCACGTATACGGTGTCTTCTTTTCTTCTTGAAAGCCGCGCCAGAAACAAATATGAGGCGAGTGTAAACTCCCCGTCTATACGTGCATGCCCTTTTAGCGACCGCAGTGAGCAAAGGCCTCGAAACACTACTGCAAATTTCACTTGAAATCTCCTTGTCGGTCCTTGAAGCGACTGAGAGTGTTTCTATTGCGTTTTGAGATTGCAAAGCCAGGCCTTTTAGCGGCCTCTAACTCGCACCTCATAGTTGAAAAAGCCAACGATATTTTGACATTTGCTGTGTGTGTTTCAAAAATTTTTTCTAAACAAATTTCCTTTCGTGTGATTGAAAAGCCGAACATGACTTTGAAAATGCTAAAGGGGCCCATATTCAGTATAGCGTTGGTAATAAAGTGTTGTTACACTATTTGGATAGTTTTTGATAGATATGAGAGCCCTTCTCGATGTGAAGAAAAGTCGTCAGGCAAATGACTCCTTTTCACTATTTTCTATGTAAGGGAGGACATTTCTTTCCCTCTGTTCATATGCTTTGCTTTTAGAGAAAACGCGCTTTCAGAAAGCATATAATGGCTGTAATGCACCTTCAAGCGAAATTTCTTTTTGGTTTGTTTGAACCTTGAGTTGCGTACTGGTTTGGCACCGTATATGTTCGATAAAAAGAGATCCTTCTAGAGCTTCTCCTACGGTATATGCAATGACTGGGTATCTTCATATGTTTCGCCATACGATCCTTTTGTTTGTGAAACGATATCATGCTTCCATTTATTTGAATATTGTCACTTTGAAAATTGGAAACCTGCTGCCATGTCTTCTCTTCACACTACTTTCTGTCTCTGTGTTTGTTCATTTACAAAAGTCCCCTTGAAGAAAACAAAGCCCCAGAGTTTTCCCTTCTTGTCTTTTGATGAGTTTTTTGACAAAGGCCAGCCACGGAGACCGAAGAAAGCCTTATTTGGTATCAACATCACTGTTGGGCCTGCGGTGGCTCAACTAATTTCATGCTACATTCACCTACTTGTTTTCAAAGAATAATGAACTAGAGTTCATGCATGCTCAAGGAGAGGGATCTTTGGGAAAGCCTTGATGAAATTCGGACCTTGAGCATGTTTTCATTTTGGCTCAGGCCCCTGCTTTGGAGAACTCTGATCGTAGATATCAAAGCCTCTTGGGTTTATCACTGGTACCTCACCTCCTTTGCTACGCGCCTCATTTTCTGTTCAAGCAGCCTTCATGCGTCTCCACTACTACTCTTCCACAGGGAGCCACTGCTTTCGGTGGGTAGAAAGACCTAAAATCAATCTTTGTCACACCAGCCTCTGCTATATGAAGGAGGGCCTTTATCTGCGAGTGCGCAAACCCATCAAACTTGCCACGTGAGAGGAGTTTTCTCGGTTCAACACCTCTGGCTCATGCATGTGAGAGGTTTTCTCCAATGATGCCATTTCCTTGGCTTTTTAAAGCGAGTGTTATCTTTCCTTTCACTACCTATTCGTCGCTCAGGCAAATGAATATATGACAAGTTAGCGACAAGTCATGATGGGCATTTTCTATGAGACTTAGCATGTAATTCTCTTTTTCAAATATCTTTGTGCCTCTTTAGACAACACCAGCAATTTTGGTAAGTATCTTTACAAAGCATTTTCTTGTCATTTATAATTCGCTAACCTGCTAATGCAGCAGTTGGGGGCTTGATAGAGATAACTCTTGTCGGCCATTTGCATCCCAGGCTCAAAACTACACATGGCATGTTGTCTTCTCATCATGTGGGATTAATACATATCTTTTGGAACACACTGGTATACTTCTGCATCTTTGAGCAAGAGACATTGAAAGCTCTTTAGCATTTACCTAAAGTCGTCTTGTCATGTGGCATATGTATCATTTCGAGACTTCAAGGGCTTGTTAGTGGCGTGACTTAAGTGTAGCGACTTTATTCACTGCGAGAATAGGAAGGTCCTGCATTGGGATTAATGGTTGATCATTGGAGTAGAGGTTCTTTGGCTTTAGAGATCGTTTGCAGGAGAAAGTACCAAACTCCACTACTAACTTAGCAGAAGCGTCTTGAAAATGACAAGTTGGGATTGTTTTCTTTGGAGCTGATGGAAAAGACTAGTGTGGTCGAGGGCTAGATAGGAGCTTGAAAATATGAGGTTTGCTCTAAACGTCATGAGCTGATTGAAAAGGTAGGAGAGGAAGAACTCTCTTTATGGGTGTTTTCCAAAGCCGCAAAGTTTTGAAATCGGTCTTTGCTAGAAAAGCTTAGACTGCTGCAAATATTCATCATCCATACAGGTGAAAAATCTGCGGCTGACAGGTGGTTCCACGTAGAGAGGCGGCTCTTCGGAGTGTCAATTCGAATCTTGGTTCTTTGAGGACGGGTGCATTTGCTTGTCGGCACAAATATCTTTCTTCCTTGATGTTGTTACGAAGATTGACGACATGATTAGCATCAACGATTTCACCACCACTATCTTTCTTACATCTGCTTCTTTTGGGTTGCATTTCGACTAGCAACCCTTTGACATGTATATTTTGAAAAATGAGCACTTATCTAGTTCTAAGAGTGCCTACTGTTGGGAGTTCGGTTATCTTTGGCGGGCTCTTTGCTCCTCCACTATGGTAGATACGAATGCAAAGGTTGGTTTCGTTTTGGCAGAGTTTTATTCTCTAATCTAAAACCTGAAAATTGAAAAAATGACCAATCAAGATTGGAGCAGTCTGGAAGTTTGTCATGTACTTGCTAATGACATGAACAAATGCACTTTCACAAATATTATTTTTGCATAAAAGTGAAAACCTAGAAAAGCAAAGGATAGGATACAATTTGTTTTGAAATCTGCTTTCCTCTTTGGTTCTATTTGCAGCATATGTGAGACAATATCTTTTTCCTAATCTACTCTCTTTGATGAAGTCAAGCTTACACAATGTTGACCATCTTTTTCCACTCTCCTAACTTGTAGTAATTAAATTTTAAAAACATGTTCGATTGTGACGTAGGCTGAGATATTTGAACTTGAGACATTTGAAAGCACTAAAGTGGCTGCAGCATTTAAGACTCGCGCTTTCCCAAATGACATTATTTGCTTTGAGACATGAGGCACTTCTTTCTATTTTTCAAACCACCCTCTTTTCTATTTTTCATATTGTTTTTGAATTTTTACATTTTTATCTATTTTCAAACAGCTGGTATACTGCAATGAATTGAAAGTGCTTTGACTTCAGAGAAAGTCTTGCAGTGGCGAAACCTGAGCATCCTATCCTGCATAAGGATCTCCTGCCACTCTTGACCTACCGAGCTCTTCGAAAAGAAAATTTGGAGAAATTTTCTCTTTCGAAGCTTGTAACGTGAGAAGTTCATGCATGAATCTCTAAACAATCATGTATCTTCTATTTGTACCTCCTTAAGCCCTCTGATTTCCACTCACTTCTTTTTGTTGTAGATATTTTTCGATATAATGCGGAATGTTATTTGTCGTTTTATAGTAGTATATGATGACATCATCGAGGTACATCGAAAATGCATGAAATTCGGGACAGCTTGTACTTTTAGGAGCATATCTTTTGATATCTCGTGGTTTTGAAAATATGGGTTTTGAAAATGGGACTACTTCCGGCCATATATTGAAAGAATTATTTGAGGTTGTTCACTTTGTGAAAGGAATCATTTGGCTATAACACGAAACATCGTCTGCAGGAATATGTGATTAAAACGCCTGTATCGTTGGTATATCGAGGTTTTGTAGGCGGGAAAGGATAAACTTTCTATGCATGGGTGTGTAGTAGTGTTTCTAAAAATCAAAACAAATCCTGTGACTTGCCATTTTATCTTTTGGTGACTAACTTGTTTGGAGTACGATTTTTGTATTTTCTTTTAGCCAGAGAAGTTGTTTCTAGGAAGTGATGGAAGTGGCATAGTTTTTTCTCATCTTTCTCTATACATGTAAGTTAGTATTTTTGAATGATTTCCAATTCACATGAGTTCTAAGTCTTTTGGTGGGTGACGGAGATATTGCTTAGCAGTTCAATGTAGTGCTACTGTGTATTTGGATTATAGGTCCATCTGTATCCTCTCCTCGATTTATCGAGCATTTCTGCGGATTTTTGAGATGTTATGGCTCTGATCAAAGGTTTCCATTTGAAATGGTAGGGTTATGCGATGGTAAATCCTTAAGGTATGGTAAGAACATTAAACTTGCTAAGTTCGAGGAGTTTGTGATATGTAAGTATTCTAATGCCTCTTTCTGGTTCTGACGTTTCTTGATATTCTCTAGCTTGATGTTTGCCTACGGGTTTGAGAAATTTTCTTGGTAGTACATAATGGTTTGTGCTTCTTGTTCTATCCACTGTTTCAAAGAACAAACTCTCTTTCCTCAAGACATACGCTCCTCATGATCGTGATAGCATTTTTGGTGTGTCTAGTTACTGTCCATAGAGAGCTTGGGGCTTGAATGCTGATGTGAGTGAGGTCTAAGTTTTGTTTAAGTGCCTTTTGACTGTCTTCGATTTCCTCATGGAGTGTGTAAAATGAAAGGAGTTTAGATCAGAATGCAAGGAGTACATTGCCTGGGATGTTATCATAAAACCTCTCTCGTGGCACGATCATATATTTCGTGTGCGATTCTCGATTGAAGTGTTCCAGTTTGGATCAAACAAAGGTAATAGTGGCGATCGGACATATGAGATTGGTGCTCTTCCGACTTGACTTAGCTCCCCAGATACTGGATAAAAGCATTCCATACTTGGGAGGGATGTCTGCTACTACTATATCATGATGGGGTGTTTTCTGCCGGTGCGTGGGCTGGCCAGAAACAAGATCTTTGATCAAAGCCTGAGACGTGACGCTCTTTCTGGAATCAAATGGATATAAAGGTATTTGCTATGGTCTTGTGATTTTTAGGCCTAATCTTTCCATGACAGCTTGACAGCAAGCGTGCGATTTAAGCAGAGGCCACCAGAGTCTAGCATGGCATTGTGAAGGATTTGGTCGTGGATATTGAGTTGATGTAAAAAAGGAAAGAGTGGTTCCTTCTTGACATTTCCATTTATATTTTTGGAGCCAAAACAACACTTCGAGGATATGTTATCAGGCTAGATTAAAGTGATGTTAGCATCGTTTCTATATTCGGTGCCGCTATGCACTGGGATTTATAAGAGCTCGTGGGTGATTCGTTCAATGAAGAGGCATGGTAATCTTTGAAGCGTGGCGATTTCTCTCTCGCATGAAAGGTGCTTGGCAGTTTTGAATAGGGTTGCTTCATCAAGCCCTTGACTTTCTCTAAAGTGGAAAGTTTACGACTTTGTTTAGGAATTTTTTGACTTCAGCTTCCATCTCGGGAATCTTTTCGTGGATCTGTGAGGAACAATCTAAAGCCAAAGCACTTTGCAGATAAATTTATCTTGGTTTCGTCAGGTTTTTCTTGTCCTATGAATGTTTGTACACTACTTTTTAAGGATGGTATCTAGGGTTTCCTAGTGGGTCATCTTAGCTTCCTTTCTTGGGGTTGTCTTGGTTTTTTACACTTTCAAGGTAGTACTTGCCTGACAGGCTTCTACTATAGCATTCTAAAAATCTATGGCGGGATCTTCGGGATGTTATAGTTAGTTTCATCTTGATTCGGAGAGAATAACCACTTGTTCTTCTTTACGCAGAGGTGAAACACTCGCTCTCGATAGCCAGAACCTAGAGAGTTCAAATGATTTTCATATCGATGGATTGCATCTCTGTGCCCTTGTTCTCCCACATAATTTTCATTAAAGGGTGGCCTAATTGTTGGTCATTTTCTCCTTGGTTTGTTTTGAAGTTGTTTCCCTCCCTATTTGCCGTTTCGGTTTCTATTTGAAGGGTTTGGGCGATTTTGTCCCTATGAGGAGTCTTTTTCACCTAATATTTTCCCACATTTTGGCCATGGACCTAACCAAGTCATCTATTCTGAGGATCTAAGGAAGAGGCTGAAATGTGGGATGAACCCTACGGTGGAGTCGGTGGGTTTAGTGCAGTGATGTCAACCCAAGCAGCACAGGAGGCAACAAACAAAAGGGAGTGAATGGGAGATTTTTACCTACCAAATTAATATGTTTTGGGTCACTAATTCTTTTGATTCGGTTTCCTGCTTGTCGATATGTATCATTTGGGTTGATATAACGGCACGCCATGTAATTCTTCACAGGTTTTGAGAGAGATATTCATGTGTTTGAAGATTTGTGCTAATTAGTGGGCGCTAAAACACATGATTGCATGGAATAGTGCATTGAAGGAGTCATAGTGTAGTATCGTGTACTCTAAAATCCCTCCCAAAGTCACTTTGTTGAATCCCCCTCTCAACTTAAACATTCATATATATTGTGATCTTCATTTTCCTCATTATGGCAGGGGATTCAGCATCTAAAACAGTCAGTAAATGGAATTTTGATCTAAATACTTTTTTTCATCGAGGCTCCAAAAGCGGAAATTTTCAATGAGGGTGAAACCAAAAGTCATAGAGGAAGGCTGCGGCAAAAATTTGAGATCAGGTTGCACAATATTTTGAATCATGATACTGTGGAAAGTGAGGTTTTCAGCCAGGCTCTTGAAATTCATCTCAAAGAAAGTGACCTTGGTAAAGTCGTCGTAAATCTCTCTATGACGATGTGGAATTGCAATGTAAAGTAAATAAAGTGGCCGGATGGTGCATGATACTCTAATTTCCGATCTATCAATTTCAAAGACAAAGTGAAGAAAGCAGGTGACACATGGCGCGACCTACAAGTGCGACTCCTCTTACGAGCAGCACTTTGGTAGTAGGCGGTGTGAAAGGTGGGTACTAACTCTCTCTAGAGAATCCAAATTGGGAGTCGCGTGTGGCATTGATATAAAGACTCATAAGAATACTATAGGACCAAAAAAGTGAGATGTTGAAGGATCCGAGATAGCTGAAGGATGCAGATTCAATGTCGAGCTCCTAGAAGGCAAGAAAAAGCCTTCAGATCATGCGTTGTCAAAGAAGTTACTGAAAGGACATGAGACTTTACTGCAGGCAGGAGCAAAGAAGAAGGTGCACGATGAGAGAGTAGCATGACAAGAGCAGCTTAACAAAGGTGCATAAAAACAACAAAGAATTTCTTCTACTGAAGTCTTCAAATGCGTACGCTAATCTGATCGTAGCAAGAGTATCATTATGTATAGTCATTGTGACACGATGTCTTGTGCGATGTCTTCGGTATCTATCTTGTAGGAGTTGAGAAGGGGTAGTGTTAGGAGGTCTGGGATCATCATTGAGGTGGTTGTGTCAAAGAAGTTGGGGTTATGCGATCTTTAGTATATCTTCTTCTTCTGGCATCATTCCATATCATTGTAAAGTAGACCATTTTCCATGGTATGTGGAGTCCATTCTTCTTTATTCTGCTCTTCTGGGGTGAGTAGGGGTGGTGCTTTAGCAAAGGGTGAGTTATAGCTCATGGTGGGTGTTGGTGCCTCCATTGGGTGACTTCATGAATAATATCGAGTGTTGGATCATCCATTCGGTGGGAGCTGAGAGAAGAATGCTTTTCTACATTCTCAGGTTGGAGCTTATATTGCTCGTGGAGTTCTGAAAGAAAGTATTGCAAAATCATTAGGTAGTTTTTGTCCGGAGGAGTGGGTTTCCGCTTGAAAAATTGTGCTGTGTTTGTGTTCCTCTTGTTTCGTTGTATTTCTATCATTGTGAAAGCGATTGATGATTGAAGATTAACTAATTCTCTAGTGAAGAAATGCTGATTCACCCCTTGTCAATATTTCCAACAACCTCAGCGCATCACCGTGGACGTGAAACTTTCACTTTGATCTAGTCTAATGCTGCCTTCTAACTGGATTGGCTTACGTACTTGTGGCTGCATTTCCTCTAAGGTAGAGTCCTTGTCTCTTAGTTGATAATGGTTATGTACGCAGGTCCAGAAGCCTTCGGGAAATTTTCCAAAGGACGTTTGAGCCAAGTGGGAGAGGTTTGAAGTGTGGGGTGGGAGGGCGTTATACACTACTCGGAACGTAGTCTGTGAGTATCCTTGGACAATTTCCCCATTTTCTCATGGTAGATTATTATGCTGCGACAAGATTTGAATGCAATTCTTTTGGCTTTCCACTTGTTTATGAAGGTTTGGTAGAGTTACGGGAAGATTTCTGGATGTTGTTTGGGGTTAAGCTCTTAAAGCCATTTTTGCGGTTCTCCTTTAGGGCTTTGGGTGAACATCCTCATTTTGATGAGTCTACGTCTTCTATTTCCATGTAACATTCAAAGGCATACAGCTAATCCTATCTGCATGTTGTTGAGCTGTGGTAGTGCGTAACTTTCACTTTATGGTACTGCAGGATTTGGATTGATAATCATTTTTGTGAAAGCGCCAGGTTGTGGCAACTGCGTGCATCATGACTACCGTGACGCTTCAATGAATGGATGATGTGCAAAATGAGCGTAGCATGGGAGGTAATTTGAGGAGTGGTTTTTGAAAGCAGGTAGTGGTTTGAATGGGTGTGTGGAATGTACTTGAGCTGGTGATCCGGTTTGACAGGCAGGATGGAGTGGAAGGAGCAAAGTGATGTAGGAGGGTGAAAATTCTCTGAGGTGTAGTGAGGCAAGAGCTTTTCTGCTAGCACTTTCATGTGGTGAGATCTAGAGGCTCAGGATCGTCGAGTAGCTTACCTTACTTTGTGACACGCTTCTAAAGGGTTCTGCGGTAGTTTTTAAAAGTCAAAAGGAGAGAGTCTTTGCAAGGCGTGAGGGTGTTTGGTACTGAGTTTTTCTTTCACAGGTGTGGACCTATCGGTCAGCTGCAATTGCTGGTTTTTCAAAGCTTTGCCACAAGATCTTCTCGTCAGTACTGCTGCTGGTGAGAAGTTTGGAGTGCGGACGAGGATATGGTGCTAGATTCTTGGGCGAAACCATATTTCAAATCTGAATTTTAGAGATGATATTTGTGATTGTTTCGATGGATTGGCCTCTCTAGGGTTTACGAACGTGAAGGATGGTCAGAAACAAAAGAGATGGACTGGGTGGAGTGCATGGAGTGGTTACCAGAGACTGTAGGTCACTACCAGCTTACTGTCAGATGCTTTCGCATTTGTATAGCAAACTTTGAGGATGGCTTGCAAATAAGGTGATTCACTTGGTTTCGCGGTTTGTCTAGCTGTGTAGACAAGCTAATGGTTCTTTTGGCAGAATATGTCCTATTATCTCCTATGTTTGGGTGAAGTCTTCTGAATCGCTAAGTTATACTTGGTTGTCTGTTGATCCTGTTTGCCGCTATAGAGTATTAAGTTTTGGAAAGGATGGAGTCTCGAAGGTATGCTTTATGAATTTTTTGAGTGTGGAGTTTTTAGGCCTACGGAGGAGCTGAGTGGAGGTCGCTCGAGGTGGAAACTTGGTTGTTCTTGTAAAAGATGTAGCTGCGGTGCCACACCTGGCATTGCTTGAAAAACCAATGCAGGAATGTTTTGGGGTCTTTTTGAGTTTTACCATTGTGCTTCATGAGGTTTGGAAGAGTTTTCCTGTGAAACTGAATCATCCATTTGCTAAGATGGTGAAGAGCTAGCTTCTGCTCTTGAAATAACTTGCTTAGATTTTCTAAGTTGGTGGAGACTGAGTTGCGAGGAGTATATTGTCACTAACTGGAAAGGTCCCAAGTGATGCATCGTTGTGTTGGGGAGTGGTGGGATAAGTCAATCGGATAGTATTCTTGAGAGCAACTAAATGTTTGAAGAATCTAGGAAAGTCTGATGGTGCATCACTCGAGTCACCATGATCTCCATTGTGTTGAGAAATGGTCGGGATGAGGTCAGAATCCCAGGATAGTATTCTAGAATTTTAGAAAGAAATGAGTAGGCCTCTTGTTCCGTGAAGGCTATTAGAGTGGAATTAGTTTTTAGTTGTTTTTGAGAGTATGTGTGTGGTCATGCCAAATGTTAGATGAAAACACCAATCTAGAGAATGTTTGGGAGTTTTCAGAGGTTTCTGTATATGTAGCTGAAGGTTTGAAAAGTTTCCTATGTCTGAATCAACATTTTGCTAAGATGGTGAAGGAGACTGGATTTCCTCTTTCTTAAACTGATGCCTAAGTTTTCTGGTTTTGTGGAAGTGTTTTGACAGGATCCTAGGATACGAGGATGTTTTTAACTCAAGGATGCATGAGCGATTCATGCATTATGACTGAGGTGGGATAAGTCGATTAGATAGTAATTTCTTAAGGCCTCTAAAGGTTTAGGGAAACTAGGATTTGTTTGTCACTCCATAGTCCCACGTGATTTCGTGTATTGTGAGTGTGGCGATGAGGGTGGCTAATTCACTGGGTTTTCTTGGGTATAAGGGATTTATAGTCTAAATTAGGCGTAGCTTAGGTGTCACTAACTAGGAGGTCCCACCATGAGCGCATAGTGTGTGTGGTAGTCTTGTGATTTGAATGGCTGGCAAGCCAAATGACGGTCGTCAACATCGCTCAATCTTTGAGAGGCCAAGGACCTAGCCTTCTGTGGAGATCGAGAGCTCTTTCTACTTGTGTAAGGGATATTTGTGTGTTTTGTATGCTTGTGTTCTGATTTTGCATCTAGTGTAGTAGATTTTTTTGGTTTTTTGGTTTTAAGGTTGTGAAGGATGAACTGATCAAATACATAAGATAGGTAAAAAGATGTCAGATCAACTGGGCTATGGGGTCGAAAAGGTCAAGAAAGCTTTCAGGTGGTGATACAAGGTTGTTGAAGGGCCGATTTGATTCGAGGTAAAATGGATCTTTGGGAAAAATGGAGTGAGATGGACATTAAATTTGTGAATAACAAAGGATTTCAAGCATAAATAGTTTAATAGCTGACATAAACATGGTAGGGCAAACCATTAATCATGAGAAATGTAACTATAAGCTGATCAATGCATAGAAATAAACATTCAAGCCATGCATAGAGATATATGACTCTCTAACTTTAGGAAATGGCCATCAGACTTTGGGGAAATACATTTAAGACAGACAAACAACTCAAATCACTATGTAGGAATGCCTAAACATAGTACTTCAAGCTATTGGGCACTTTGAAAACAAGATTGCATAGTTTTAGGCAAAGGGCAAGATCAGTACAAGACCTCCTTGGTTCAACAAATGACAATCTAATCAATCAAAGAGAGGTTTCAGAGGTGGAGCTATGACTAGCCATGAGTAAGAAGGGCATACCATGAATCATACTTAGCTTGCATAAAACCATAAATGAAACAAGCAAACAATATTCCTTAGTTATTAAAGAGAAATCAAGAATTCTTTAATGTGACTAGGAATGAAGAAAACATGGAAGCTATAAAGAAACAGGAAATTTGAGGTGCCTCCAAGGGCATGTCTCAAATCTATTCTCTACTATCTTATAGCAAGCAAGAACATGGATTTATGAATGAAAACTAGGAAACAAAACAGAGAGAGAGACACTATACCATTCTACCAAGTCATGGAATCCAACAACAATCCTCTTTCATCATCTAAGAACATCCAAGAAACTATCCAAAAGCATGAGACAAGTATTTATTCCAAAGATTATATGACCATATATTGCTTCTATTCATCAATTTCAACCTCTTTTACAATGAAAGCCTTTGGAATATATATGCCAAAGTGAGGAAAACCTCTTAGTTCAACTTGCAATCTCATTGGCCTATCCAAAATATCTGATTTTGTCCTTGAGGCTTTGCAAAGCCCAAGGCACAAAATATCTAATAAAATATCTAAAAAATGCTAAAAAAGGGAAATATATTGACTTTTCATAACTTATCATGTACAAAAATAGCTAAACGCACATGAAAAAAAGTCACTTTTGAAAGGTTCAAATTTTACAAAAATACTCAAGAAATATATCAGCAGAAAGTCCTATGACTTGTTGGCAACTTTTGGAGGCCTTCCTGATGTCGAAACGAGGCCCATGATGGCTCGTTGGAAAGCTCTGAATGTCTATTTTCTGAAAATGTTTATTTTTCTCCCAACTAACCAATGGAAGTCCTCCAAAAATAGACCTGTGTGTAAAAACCCAAAAAAAAGGCCTTGCTGATAAACGGGGCAGGGTGTAGAAAAGGCGAGTGTTTTTCGCCATTTTGGGGGAGAAAATGATCTTCAATTGATATGAAAATTGCTGAGTATATGAACCTAAAATTATGGCATCCAATGATACCATTTTCATTCTTTGAGGATTCCCCAAACTGAAATGGTGATGCCCATGAGTTTTAGCCAAAAACCCAAAAATGACAAAAAACCAAAATTTGTCGAATTTTGCCCAAATTTGGCGAGCATGACCCTCAAGGGTTTTCAGAAACATGTTGTGAAGATGAGGCAAAAATTTTGAGCTTTGAGGTGTTTTTCCTAAATTTTGGTGCCGGGCACTTCCCTTTAGCCTCCTTGAGTTTTTCCTAAGCAGCCTTCAATTTCCGCCGGGAAAACTGATTGAGCTTTTTATAATGCCTAGTCGTCCTCCGTTGAAGGTCCAAGTCTCTATTTTACTTCTCCAATTTCTTATCCAAGTGATCATTAACTCTCTCAAGCCATGCTTCCCGATTGTTCTCTATCTCTTGTTCGAACAATGTAGTGAGAGGGGTAGATTGGAGAAGGGCATCTTCTTCTTCCTTTTGTTTCTCAAGGGCCTTTTTGAGCCCCATGGTTCTTGGCCTCTTTCACCTGGGCTGATCTTCACCTTCACTCTCATCGAACTCACCCATGAGTTCTTCCAATCTCATTTGTGCTTTGGAGGCCTCTTTTTTGTATTTGATTGCCCGTGTCTCATATACAGCCATATTGACACTCATCTGTTTGTTTTGAACTTGCAAGAAGTGATTGAAGTTCCTAGCCCTATTAAGATCAGTCCTCAAAGCATCAATTTTGTTTTCTCTATTGATCAAGATATTTTCTAGGATCCGGGCTTCATTATCACTATCATCACTTTGGATTTGAATGATTTCGAATTCCCTTTCCTTTTCATGGCTGCTCTCTTATTTTTCCTGTCCTTTGCTTTGGGTGGCTCTTTTAGTCTTCCTCCTCTTGGGCAGCTCAACAATGGGCTTCTTGGGAAATTTTCCCTTGCTTCGGAGGGCCCTAGTCACATTTGGAGTTACAACTCTAGGCACCCTTTTCTTTGATGTTCGGGGCTTGGCCACTTTCGGAGAAGAGAGCATGGCCCCTTTCCTAGGAGAGGCAGCTAGCACATGCTCCATTGGCTCTTTACCCTTGTCACTTTGCTCATTATTCTTGCCACCGTCTTGGATTTCTTCATGGATGCCTTGACTGTCCTTGTGCATTTATTTTGGAGGGCTGTCCTCCTCACTGTGTTGCATCTTTTCACCATGTTGCTGTTCCTTTTTATGAGGTTGTTGTTCATCAACATGAGGTTGCTCACTCTCACTGTGTTGCACATATTTATCATGCTGCCCTTCATCATCTTCAGGAGACTGCTCACCCTTGCTGTGATGCACATATTTATCATGTTGCCCTTCATCATCTTCAGGAGACTATTGTTCATCATCATGTTTCTTTTCATCATGCCCTTCTCCCCCTTGTTGTTCTGCCTCACTGTGTTCTTCTCCCCCTTGCTGTCCTGTTTCACTATGATGCTGCTCATCATCACTTTCCTCTTCATCCCCTTGCTGCCCTGTTTCATCATGATGCTGCTCATCATCACTTTCCTCTTCTTGCTCATGCTCTTCTTCCTCATCATGCTATTTTTCTTGTTCTATGGTAAAATTGAGCTTCTTGGGAATAGGTTTGCTAGAGGAAGGTGAAGGATGGTGAGTAGAAGGTGAAGGAGATGTATGAAATGAAGGGACAGTGGCGAAATCCGTATGTGTGATGAAAGTTTCCCAAGAGACCTCCTTCTTCTCAAGCTAATGAAGAATGATGACCTTGATGAGGGAGTGATGGAAGAGTCAGGTTGTCTGCTGAGAAGGAGGCTTTTTCTGAACAGTGGAGGCCATTTTCTCAATACTTCTATGTAGGAAGAAAGGGATATTTAGCAATTTGGCCCTCGTGAAATGCATGAGCAATCGGATATGATAGGCATAGACTCGGGAGAATCTTCCCTCGCAAGTGAAGTATTTCATGATGATCTTCATGAGGGGGGCATAACTAGTCAATAGATATGAGAAGGGGAAAATGGATGGACATGAATCTCTATGCTCAGGCTTCAGAAAAGGCTTGTATTGTTCTGAGTCCAGGTGGCTTTGTTTAAACCACTTCTCCCCGACATAAGGGATTTTGGTGGCCTTGGAAATGGACCTTGGAGAGAATTTGAAATCTAGGCCTGCCAGCTGAAAGTGCTTCTCTTGAAACCTCAAAGCACAAAGATGTGTTAAAGGGGAATAGCTCTTCACCTCTTGCACTCTTTGACAAAAATATAGACACCCAACCTCATGGAAATTAAACAAGACTGATGGATGGGCATTCACTTCTTCAGTGGAAACAGACTCAAATATCTTGTGCAGGCCACTCCTACTGTCTTGCCTGGGAGGCATCTTGTTTTGAATGTTCTCTACAACACCAAGCTGTCTCAAATGGCCTTTGGAATGTTTTCTCAAGCAAACACCTCTATCCTACTTACCAGTCACTATTTCACCAAGACAACTGCTTCAAATTCTTTGTGAAATATTCTCCCAACACCAACTTTGTGCTCCTTCTAAATTACTGTTTTGTCCTCCTTTATGCCAATCAACAAAATTTTGTTAAATGAAAAGCAATCAGTCAATTTGATTATTGTGCTTAGGCAAGGTAATTTGAAAAGAGGTATTGGTGGCTTTTTGTAGAATAGATATCTCCTTGTGTTTTGACAGAAGCAAAACAACCTTGTATTTAGACAAAAACAAAACACCCTTCCTCAAACAATGCTTCTTCTGCTGTTCACTAGTTTCTATACAAAGGTAAGCCAAACACCTTCAGCTGATTTGAAAGCTTTTATAGGATATCCTGCTTTATGGAACAATGGAAGGCATGCACTAGGTTTTATTTTTACCATACAGAGAGGTCACTTTTTGAAGTGACAAAGCATTCACACATGATCACTGTTGTCTCTTTACAAAACTGTTTCACCTTAGGATCACTTGTTTCTTATCCCAGGTACACAAAAACACTCTCAAATGACTTTGCAGAATCTCTCACCACACTCTGTTTTATGGGACAATGGAGGCAGCACTAGTTTAACTGTTTCACTATTCAAAAGAAGATACTTTTGAAGTGACAAGGCATTCAGACTAAGACCACTGTTTTCAAAATAGGCTCACTGTTGTCACCTTACAAACACTTTGTTTTCCTTACAAAGACTGTTTCCACCTTATAACATTGTTCTCACTTTAGACTTTGCTGACAGAGGTTAGTTTTGTCTTATCACTGTTAGGACACCTTCAACAATTTGAAAACCTCTAACACTGTGCTTTCTGTCTAGTCACTAGCATATGTTTCATTACTCTGTTTTGAAAACAGTTTAGGCCTTTTGAAATCAATATAAACACACCACTAGCCTCCCACTGTAACAATATTTGTCAATATCTTTAACAAATCACCTTGATTTTCCTACCAAGACCTCCATTTTTTAATCACTATTTAGCCTTGAAAAACATGGCATCAATCACTCCTTTAGAAATTCAAATGCACCAAGGAGGAAAATAAAAATACCTTGAGGATGGTTTGTGGCCTTTGCTTGATGAGTTGAGCAGCTTCAGAGATTCTTTTGAAGGCATTTTGATCGTTCAAATAGGTGTGACACGTTTAAATGGAAGACCGCCGCATAATAAACAAGGTGTCGGGTTGGCCTCGAGCAGTTGTGACCGCGCACACAGGCACGCCGCGCGCTGATACAGGCGCACCGTGCAGTAGTGTAAGGCCCGTGTAATTCTTCACCTGAACGCTCCGCGTGCTTTTCCAGGCATGCTGCGCAGTATTAAGCCTCCAAAACTCTGCAATTTCGCTTGAAATCTCCTTGTTTCTTCAGTGGATGGCTAGGAGAGTGATTGTGAATGCTCGCTTATGTGTTTTGAACTTTGAAATGAGACTTGGAAATAGTCCTTTAACCTCTTAAAGTATAAACCCTTTGAACTTAACTTGTGAAGGTTAAATAGCTTTTTGAAAGAGCTCTTGGTTGCAAAACAAAACATGAAGCATTGTTTTGTCATTTCATCATTTTTAAAACCTATAAAGACTCATTTTCGAACTAACCCTTTGACATGATGTTGAGGTCGACTTTTGAAAAGGAAACATAGTGATGGTTTTTGTTTAAGTAAAAAGGCCCTTTTTTAAGGAACTGCAAACCCCTTCTGCTGCCTTTTCACTGTTTCTCATTGAAGAATAAACTCTGTCACTTTTGCCTATTGCTGACCTTTTCAAAGGAAAACCTCTGCTCAAAGACATACTAATGATTTTTGAGGCATTCTTTTCCATTCTTGCAAAGAGATCAATCACCACTTTGAAACTTATTTTGACAGTTTCTGCTCCTGATTTTTTGAAGATAATCATGCCTACTGTGAAGTTGATTGACCTGTTAGGTGCTCTTTGAGCCTTTCTTTTGACTATGGGTGAAGAAACTCTCTTGAAACTGTAAGCGAAAAACTCTGCTACAAGTAGTCTCCACCATCAAGGCAAATGACTAACCTTAGATTGACAAAGTAATCCAGTCTTCAACCTTTACGGATATATAGGAGGGGATGGTGAGCTGAAGTTTAAAATGTAAAATTGGAAAACTGTCCCTTTGTTCTTTTGTGAAGGAATTTTGCAAGAATAATGAATTTCTCATTCATTTTATCATTTTGACAGCAGTCCCTTTGAAAACTAAGCCATACTGAAAATGAATGCTCTTCACCTTTACACAATGGTGAGCCTTCTACTTGTATGAAGGAGGCCTATTTTTGATAAATGCCTGGGTTATTTTCAACCCCTGTTTTAACCAAGTGAAGAATGTTTATGAACACACTGTTAGTGGTTTTCTTTGTATTGGATAGCAGAAGTCAGTTTGAGACCAAGATTGTTTTAATTCCTTGGCCATTTGCTTAACAATATTTCTTCATTGATAATCACCCCATTAGCTTCACACTATATTTCAATTCTGAGTTTTAACAGTGAAACTCATGTAAACACCTCTTTAAAGCACCACTACTTTGCCTCTGCTTTTAACACCATTTTTTATTCAGAAGCCTTCAATTGCTTTCCACTGCACCTAAAATCCCGCCTTTCAGTTAGTGAAAACCCTAAAATCAATCTTTGTTCCTGGCCCTCTGCTTATTATATGAAGGAGGCCTTTATCACAGTGCCAAACCCTTTGCTTGTAAAATGAAGGAGGTTTTCTCAGTATTTCAACCCTCTTCTCATGTATGGAGGAGGTTTTATTAGTGATGCCATTTCATCAGTTTTCAAACAGTGTTATCTTTCCTTTCACTACCTATTCATATTTAAGAAAATGAAAATGACAAAATGACAATATGCCATGAACGACATCTCTCTGAGACATGTAATTTCTGCTTTTCAAATACCTTTGTGCATCTTTAGACAATCAGAGGTAGCCTGGCCAATATCTGTAAAGCATTTCTTGTCATTTATAATTCAATAACCTTTCACTGTGATTGCAGGAGCTTAATGAGATAACTCTCTGTCCAACATTTGCATCCCAGGCTCAAAACCACATGAGAAGCAGCTGTCTTCTCAGGTTGAATTTAATAATATCTTCTAGAAAACTAGTATACCTCTGCTCTTTGACAAAGACATTGAAACAATGTACATTTACCTAATATCAGCTTGACCTGTGGCATATGTATTGTTGAGACTTCAAGGCTTGTTAGTGGCGCGACGTAAGGGTGAAACCACACTTTATTTGCAGAATAGGAAGGTCTTTTAGGACTGGTTGATAATAGATAGAGGTTAGTTTGGCTTTAGGATATTTTTCCGAGGGATAAATGCCTAAAGCGCCACTACCTAACTTAGGGGAGACTTCTTGGACAGATTTGGATTGTTCTCTTTGGAGCTGATGGACAAGCCAGTATGGCTGAGGCTAGATAGGGCTTGACAATGAGGTTTTATCTCGTCATGGGCTGATTGAAAAGGTAGGAGGGAAAAAATGTTTATGGGTGTTTTCCAGCTGGCCAATTTGACAAATTTTGAGATCAGCTGCTAGAAAACTTGGTTTTAACAAATAGTCATCATCAACAGGTGAAAAAATACTGATGACTAACACT
>JAXQQM020073966.1:0-118155 GCA_034641835.2 Pinus albicaulis | reverse complement strand
CACACCCTGCAGAGAATTGTAATAAGTGATGCTAGTATGATGAGTTTTGAGTCATGTAACAGGCCTAGGTAGCTTGGGACCTTACCATCAAGTGAGTATTACTCTGGGAGGTTTTTTTCACTCGGTTTATTATCATCTCCCTACCAAGACTTAATAATTAATTAAGTTTTTTCCTCCAAATATACCCCAAAGCCGGAGTACGGCTTGATGGTGAGGCCTTGGGTGAGTCCTAGTGTCTACGGTCAATGCATATTACCATACTAGATCACACAAAAAAAATCATGGAATTTGGTGAGGTCTAGGTAGTCATTTGTTTATTTTTTAAATTTCCCGAATGCCGGAAATTGCAATAAAAATTGTATTTGTAATGTAATAAGTGATGTCTAGAGAAGTTGTATGGGGTATGAGTAATAAAATGTACACCTCTCAACCTCAACTTTCTACTATGACACACTTTGAGGGGTCAAAAATGTGTTTAGGACCCTCAAAACCCACTTTTCCTAAGTTTAGTGGAAAAAGTGGCAACAAATTAGGCTATAAACAAATTTAATAGAGAGAAATAAATTATTCCATGTGACAAAAGGACATGGAAATGACTTGGAAATTAACCTAAGTCAAAGAGTTGAGTCAAGGGACATGTGGAGGATGACTAAGCACCTTACATCATAAATGCACCACTCACTCACGAAAATTGAATTTCTTGGAGTTAATGCAATAGTTGCTTATGTGGAAAATCGAACTTATTGGAGTTAATGCAACAGTTGCTTATGTGGAAAATCGAACTTATTGGAGGAGTTAATGCACTAAAGGAATATTCGATGGATATTTGGTGGAGGATTTCATGGGAGCTTGTCTCACCTTAGCTCCACTTCTCCTACACTTAGCACTCCACTTGAGATATTTGAGTTGCTCTTGGAGGGACCACAGAATTCCTTGGGGATCTACGCTGAGCTTCATTGGGATCATCATTTGAGGTGACATCACATGGTTTGAGGTTGGAGATTGACTGGAGTCATCTATTTGTTTTGGTTCAAACTTGGATTTGCTTATTGTGCCACATAGAGAATTCGATTTTCTTTGAGGATCTCATGGTGCCACATGGAATTCGATTTGCCTTGGTGTCTCTCTCATCTCCACTTGGAACTCGACTTTCTCTTCCTTGGGATTTGCTCCATAGACATTTTTCATGTGGACTCTTCATTGGGATTTGCTCCCAACTTTCTATATAATAGAGCCTTGGTGTTAAATTTAGATAACCATGGTGTTCTATGCTTGATGCAATTTTACTTCAATCCTTCTTAGGCCGATAAAAAATAGCAATCACATAAACATGAAAGTAAAATGCTGATAGAACACAATAATAGATCAACAAAAGACAAGCCAAATAATATATATCAGATTTACAATTCCTTTTGTCCAGCAAAAATATGAGATATTGTTGTGTTATGGCAATCAACAGGATGCTTCAGCTAGCAAAGTCTTTCTTGGTCAGCGAATACTCCAAGTGTCACACCCACAGCCCTCAAAGACAACTCATCACAAGTCAACGCTGGTCAACCCAAAGTCAACACAGAAAATTCAATGCAGGATCACAACAGAAAGTCAACACTGCAAATTAGGGCTTCGGTCAAACAACTCTGATTTCTTCGATTTTAGTGCCCAGCAGTACACCCTCTCAAAATCGAAATTTTGGGAGAGTTTTGAGGTCAAACGACCAAGCGTTGAACACGGTCCTGGTCAATGTTGCAGCAAACAAGCCCTAAACAGATCCACAAATTTCAGACTTTAGCTCCGCACATCTGAAGGGTAGAAGGCCTCCAAAGGCTAACAAACAAATCAAATCACAATGAGAGATGTGTAATGAGATGATAATGAAAATCTCCCTCCAAGTCTCTCCAATTTATATCCATTAGTGAGGGTGTGTGACACATCTATTAGGCATGTGAGCCTACATTACAAATCTAGCCAACCTTGCACATGTGTGGAAAATAAATTCAAGATATAGGTTCTGCTCACCCAATCAAGATGATCTTTAGATCAATCTTGCACCTCTCTGAAAGAGGAATCCAACAAAAAAATAATCATCGTTATATGAGCAGTGCAACATGGAGTTTGGACCTAGTTGCCCAAAATTAACACTCCCTCTTAACTAGGGAGAACTCCATCTGTCCACAAGTGCCATCCATCAGTACCATCGTGTACTTTCACCAAACATCGTGCATCATCTTGTTGTAACTTGCTTTGCTGGCTCTTTCTCAAATAGAACAAATGGTGAGTCACAAAGACATTACACTCAGATGACCCAAAGTCAACTTAGAGGTTAAAACCTCTCTTGGACTCAAAACGAGTCTCATACTAACCGGAAGTTAGTTTACTGGCCCGAAGTCAGTTTAGAGGTAAGAACCTCATCATACTTGATCCCAGATCAAGGTGTTGGACACATGCCATCCTAGACATAGAGAGTACAGCAATCTTCGATGTGTCCATCAGTCTTGCTATTGGTCTCTATCCATATTTACCACCTCATTGGCCAAATAAGAGATACTTCCCATGAGTCTGAAACAACATGGGTAGGATGTGTGTGGGGCACAGATCAAAGAGAGGTGAACCAACCCAATATCATAACAGTGTGGCAGAAGCACAACAAGGTTCGGCAAGCCTAGCCCCGTATGTGCTTATAGTTCCCAGAAGCTATCCCCAAGCCCCCTGGAGCTCCCAAAGCTCATAGTCCAACTCAATCAGGACCCTCAGAATAGGGTCTTTCCACGATTCCAAGCTTCTCACGGAAGGTTAGGAACTTGAACTTCCCAGGGGCTTCATGAGAATGTCTGTGACATGCTCATCAGTTCCTATATGATCGAGCCTTACGGTGCCTCGCTATACCATATCTCGGATAAAGTGGTACCTGATATCAATATGCTTAGATCGATCGTGGAACATGGGATTCTCAAAAAGATGAATCCCACTCTAGTAATCACAAAGGATAACGGTGGTATCTAGCACATGCCCAAACAACTCACTGAAGAGCTTTCGCAACCAAACAGCTTCACAATAGGTCATACTCATTGCAATGTATTCAGCTTCAGCGGTGCTCAAAGCCACCGACTTCTACTTCCTGCTCATCCAAGAGATCGAAGCAAAACCCAAGGTGAAGCAACATCCATATGTGCTCTTGCGATCCACCACACTGCCAGCCCAATCGGCATCAGTATATCCATGGAGTCTCAAACTTCCCGGCGGTGTATCTCATACATGTGTAATATCCCCAAGGGAAATAACCGATGTCATGATATGCCCAGGGACGGATATAGAAAATACAATGTTGAACCGAGATCATGGAACAATTACACATAGAATGCCGAGGCCCGAGCCATTTTATTGATAAAGAGGTACATAGAGAGGAGTACAAGAAAATCGAATGAGGCACCTATCCTTGCTCCAAGGCAAGTGAAGAATCCTCTCGGAAAATAGGAAATGGCTACTACGAAGCTTGCATCCCAGTGCTGGAAGAAGCTAAATGCTTCTTTAACTGCTTGGGTGAAGCTGGCTAGAGGGAATTTGATCCTTGCTAGGAATGAGCTAAGTCTACGGATACTTCTATACTATTTACTCCGGACAAAACCAGGCAAGTGAAGCAAATGGACCACCTCTAGAAAATGCTTGAAACCCTCCTCAAAAAACGTTGTGCCTTCGGGGAACGGCGCTGAGCTCAAGAAATATCTTTGGCAAAAGAGGCTGGATTCTACCCACAAATCCTCCAGATGAGATGACCAACTCCTCAAGGCTGAAAACACTGAAAAATGCTGCGAGAACCCCACATAAAGACCCTACTCATCAGATCTGCGTCCTCCCTGACTGGATCTGCGTCCTCTCTGCCCAGATCTGCTGGATCTGAGTCATACAAGGATGGATCTGCTACTATCTCTCCAGATCTGCGTCCCACAAGGCTAGATCTGCTGCTAGCTCTTCAGATCTATGCTAGATCTGCCAATATCTCCTCAGATCTTCAACCTCAAAGGCTGGATCTGATGTTATCTCTTCAGATCTAGGCTGGATCTGCCAATATCTCCTCAGATCTGCAATCTCCCAAGCTGGATCTAGTGCTACCCCTCCAGATCTGCAACCTACAGAACCAGATCTGCAAATATCTGCTCGGATCTACAATCTCCAAGGCTGGATCTATCACTGTGCCTTCAGATCTGCGTCCTTCCTCTTCCTACTGGAACAGCGTCCTCACTCCAAACTGATCTGCGTCCTTCCTGCTGCTGAAACTGCGTTTTTCCTGCTAGATCTGCGCAGCCACTAGAGGGCTTCTTCCTCTCCGACTCTCCACCTGAAACTGCTACTGAAACTGAAAGACAGAACTCAGAAATTAACCTTACTAGGGCGGGCACTCGAAGTCCCCCGAAGCTAAGGGTGAAACCAGAAATAACCTTACCAGGGCAGGCACTCGAAGTCCCCCGAGGCTAAGGGTGAGATCTCCGACCGGAGACACTCGTGCACTAAACAGTGCTGCAGACCGACTAAACAACCGGCGTGCTGAAGCAGACAAAGTCTAGCTCTCAATATCAATATCAAAATATGCATGCCCCAAATGAGGTGAGAACCTCTCCTTTTATAATGCCAAACTCCCTCCAAAACTTAACTCTCCTTTGACCTGCGCAGTTTACCTTGGGTCAGCGTGAGGCCTCCCCTCATATACGTGTGGACCCCCAAGGCCCCTTCTTTAAGTTATAACGTTAATCAACTAGGAAAACACTTTATTTTATAAAGTGAGGTGACTAAAGTGAGGTGACCCCTCTTATTTCTCACTTTATTTATTATTTCCAACTAAAGCGGCAAAAATTAAACAAAAATGAAATATTCCAATTAGCAAGGCTAATTGGGAATATTACAGTCTCCCCCGGCAAAACGTTGCTTGTCCTCAAGCAACTGAAGTGATGGATGCTGTAAAGTCTGCTCACTCTCCCCAGTGGCCTCCTCATCCTGCAAAAATGGCTTGTTCTCAAGCAATGCTTGAACAAGCCTACTCTCTAGCTGATGCTTCCCGCCGATACTGCAAAATATGCCTGGATCCCACTGAAACCTCTCTGTCTCCTGCATCACCCTGATATGAAGGGATATCTCAATGCCAGGATCCCAAACTGGCCTCTCATGGTACCGGCCAATCAATAGTCCTCCCGGATCCCATCGCCACTGTGGCCAATAATCGCACAAGTCCCATGACTCGGACTGCTCACTGCCTCTGGCTATGACTACAGACCATGACTGCTACTGCTCTGCATCTATGAATGTGTAAGTTGTCCCATCGACTGTGTACCAGCTCATCATCTCTCTCCACTCAAGGCATGAAGTGAGGAACATCTCTCTCATGTGGATCCTCCATCCCCAAGCAATCATCCAACCAAAGTGAGCCACCTCCCAACAAGGCAACTCCTGAAAATCTCCTTCCACCTCAAGCTCTGGTAATGAAGGTGGGCTGAGAATATGAACTTGGCAAGCATCATAGCTTACCCCATGTTGTCCTTCTCTCCACTCATGGAAAGTGTAGAGTCTATGCTGATCCTGGGCTGCCAAATCATTGCCCTCCAATGGAAAAGTGAAAAACAATCCACCATAGAAGGTTCCTCCATCAATGAAGAACAAACTGGCCCAAAATAAACCATCCCTGAAGAATGTGACATGGTCATCATGGATCACCCTAATGAGATGTTTGCTGAAGGTTCTACA
The DNA here is from genome assembly GCA_034641835.2 of Pinus albicaulis. Lineage (NCBI taxonomy): Eukaryota > Viridiplantae > Streptophyta > Pinopsida > Pinales > Pinaceae > Pinus > Pinus albicaulis. The sequence continues at coordinate 112,425 of JAXQQM020073966.1, read as the reverse complement.
TGAGGATACATAGTGCAAACAATATCTCACAAGGATACAACGCAGTCTCATCCACTGCAACCTCAGAAAATCACATGGCAAGCAATGTACAAGATCCATCACATCTACTAATGGATAGTAAATGGCTGAATATGTCAACAACATAGGTCCAAACACTTGCCCATGGCTGTACAATGGATGAATATCAATCTCATGGCCCACATCGAAAGAGAACGCATATATAGTAGTGGTGGCCATGCCTCCTCCCATGCTCCTATTAGAACATGTAGTGCAGAATTCGTGAGAATTTTTCCCACTCACGGACACATCCAGCTCATGTGTCTTCCTCATAATCAAGCCTCCCATACAACTCTGATCATATGATGGAAGTAAGATGGTACATGGATCCATAAATGAGTCCTCCATAGTGTTTTGGCATGCTATGAAGAAGAATGAACCATGCGCTGCAAGAAGATAATCCTCCTCATGATTGGAAACCCAAGTCAAGAAGAATATGCCATAGGTGTCTCTATCATCATTACCTCCTCTTGGTGCAACAAATATGAAGTGATCCTGGGACCTATGGGTTATAGATCCACCATATCTCTGCTGCGCCCACTCCATCCATAATGTTCTGCTCCAAGGTGACAACGCTGTGAGCTCATGCAAATGAGCTCCTATCAATACAAGACTCTGTTCTTTGACATGCTCCTTGTCAAAGATTCCTCTAATAATGCTGCAATAAATATGGAATACCTTCCAAGATGGAAGTGCTTCCCAATCATCATCAAAGACCATGGAGATAGTACCATCTCCTCCTCCTGCAACATCATACAAAGTGTGAGAGCAAATCTGCCCTTGCTCTCCTAGAAACAAACCAAGCAACAAGACATTGTGTTGCCTCTCCATACCTCCATCAACCAACTCATATGATGAAGACACAATGAATGATATGAGTAACACATCAACACCATGTATCCATACTCTACGCTGCTCAATGATGCAAGTATCCATCCATCTTTTCCCCATCCTCCTACTCTTAGGAAGAGTGTTTGCCAAGTGATGGCCAAACTCTTTCAAGAGTAACCAGCGCAGCCAAGCCTCCTGCTGCCTGGTGTCATAGATCTGCAAATAGCCTCCTAGCTCCTTGCTCATCAACCACACCCACTCAATACATTGTGGATGCCTCCTTCTCCTCATCCTGGTACTCCTCCCATGAGGGCTACCATCCTCCCAAATCAAATTTCTGATTTTGTACTTCATGGAATCTTGAAGTATAAACTTCTCAAGGATCAATGAGACCCTATCAAGACTCAAATAGGTGGTAGGCAAAAACCTCCCATCATGATGTGTATGGCTCAAGGGATGTCCAACACAAGCATGAGAGACGTTATCCATCCGAAGATGTCCTCCATCTTCTATCTGCTCTTGTGAGAAGGGAACCAAATCATTGTGTTCCATAGCCCGCTCCACCGAGTACCAACTCAAAATCTCTCTCCATCCAATCTCAACATATGGATGCTGTACCCTGTACAACTCTGATCGCCTCATACCGTTATCCAAATCAACACATGAGATCTGACTAGGTGGCTCTGCCTCTTTCTCTCCAACGGGAAGAGATGACTCAACAGCACTGCCAGTCCCATCCATGCATACCTGAAGGGAAATGATCTGGCGCTCCAATGTGCCCTCTGGTTGTACCATCAGGGAATCCAGCTGTTTCCCAATGTGGACCAACTTGGCCGCCGACTTGGCACAAGTCGCTCTCATACCCTCCAGCTCCTGGTCCTGCAACAAAAGGGTCTCCCGTACTGACGCGGCCTTCTCCCTCAAAGCTCGAAGGTCCGTCCGAAGCCGATGATACCGCTGTCTGCGACCATTATCCGGTACCTCTGTATCTCCTAGTGCCTCATCGATAGTGGATATATCTCCTGATACCTCACCCATCTGTCGTGTGCCGCTACCACCCGAAGACTCGGACATGGCTCCAGTCATCACCTCAGTGGGTGGCTCTACCGGGGTAGGCTCTACCTCCTCCACTACGATATCAACCGGCACGGTCAAGGAGGTCTCTAATGATGGTGAGTCCTGTGTCTCACTAGGTGTATCCTCAGACTCTCTGCAACTCTGTGTTCCCTCATCCTCTTCTCCACTGCTCTCGGAGAAGACCTCAATGAAGTGTGCCTTCCCTGCCGTACACCTGTGTCCTCGTGCCCATGGCTCCCGGCAAGTGAAGCACACCCGCTTCCTCCTCAGCTCTCTCCTGTCCTCATCATCAAACTGCCCTCGTCCAGGATTCGCCTTGGGAGGCGGAGCCGTCATGTCCTTACCCTTAGGCTGGAAAGCCTGTCTCTGAGGATAAGGTGTCCGAGTCCTGTGTAAGACATCCTGTAAGTCCCGAGTCCTGCTGATGGCATCCTGAAGGGTAGCCGGTCTGTTCGACAAGACTAGGCTACGAAGTGGCTCTAACAGCCCTTCCACAAACAAGCCAACCATCCGAGCTGCAGATAAATCAGGTACCATCACCGAAATCCTCAAGAAGTCTGAAATGTATGTCTCGGCACTCCCAGTCTGTTTGAGCTTGATCAGCTCACCAAAATACTGATCCGGATCCCTCCTGTCAAAGTGCTCTACCACCCTGGACTTTGCCGAACTGTTTGATGAGCCATCAAACCTCGGCAAATGAAATCCACTAGCTGCACGGTGGTCATCACGATGGTATCCGCGCCCCTTGTGCTGGTGCCGCTCAGGGGGTTTGATACCGCATCGAAACTGGAGATAGCTCTCAAAGGGGAGAGCATCCATGAATGCCTGACCTAGGCTCTGCCAATCTGCAAAAACGGCTGCATATCGAGCTGGACTCACATCTCCTGCCATACTGCTGCTTAACTTCGACCTTCAATTTACCCACTGAAAACTACTCGGAAATGATCTGTCTCCCTAAATCTCCTCTTATCCACATCACCTGCCATCAGCTCTTTCTGCTATGTGTTTACAGGCTCCTCAGAAACTGCACGGCTGCTGCAAAACCATATTGTTGCTTAACTTCGACCTCTGATTTACCCACTGAAAACTACTCGGAAAATTCTAGGAATTTGGGAAAGTGATCCTCACCCAAAACCCAGAAAAACCCAGAAAACGTTTTTCCTAATTCCAAACTTCGAAATTTGACCCTTTTTATTTTGGCCCTTTTTCCAACTGCGTTTCTGGTATTGCAACTGCTATTGCTCTGTATGATCTATTTTCTGATGTCATAGACCACAGGCTGAGCCAGAATTATGCTCTGATACCACCGTAATATCCCCAAATTGGATATCTCCAAAGGGAGATAACCAAGAATAAAATGTAAATATACTCGCATGAGCATAGAAATACAATGCCGAACTGCATCAGTGAACAATTACGCGATAGAATACTGCAACCGAGCCATTTTATTAATCAGCACATAGAGAGGAGTACAAGATAACCGAATGAGTGCACCTATCCTTGCCCTAGGCAAAGTGGAGACCCTCTCGTAAAATAAGAAATGGTCGCTACGTAAACCGCATCCCGCCGGAAGAAACCGGGCTAGGGGCCGATCCCCTTGCCGAATGAGCTAAAAATATAGCGTATTAGTTATAAGCGCCGAGGGTGTAAACCCGCAAAACCGTGAAGCAAATGGACCACCTCCGAAAATCGCCCCCAGAAACCCTCCTCCTACAAAAACGCTGTGCCTTCAGGAACAGCACAGAAGCTCAGAGAACACGTTGAGAAAAGGGGCTGAATCTGACCACAAATCCTCCAGATAAGATAACCAACTCCTCAGGGCTGGAAACACTGAAAAACGCTGCCAAAACCCCACATAAAGACCCTACTCATCAGATCTGCGTCCTCCCTGACTGGATCTGCGTCCTCTCTGCCCAAATCTGCTGGATCTGAGTCATACAAGGCTGGATCTGCTACTATCTCTCCAGATCTGCGTCCTACAAGGCTAGATCTGCTGCTAGCTCTTCAAATCTATGCTAGATCTGCCAATATCTCCTCAGATCTGCAACCTCAAAGGCTGGATCTGATGTTATCTCTTCAGATCTAGGCTGGATCTGCCAATATCTCCTCAGATCTGCAATCTCCCAAGCTGGATCTAGTGCTACCCCTCCAGATCTGCAACCTACAGAACCAGATCTGCAAATATCTGCTCAGATCTACAATCTCCAAGGCTGGATCTATCACCGTGCCTTCAGATCTGCGTCCTTCCTCTTCCTACTGGAACAGCGTCCTCACTCCAAACTGATCTGCGTCCTTCCTGTTGCTGAAACTGCGTTTTTCCTGCTAGATCTGCGCAGCCACTAGAGGGCTTCTTCCTCTCCGACTCTCCACCTGAAACTGCTACTGAAACTGAAAGATAGAACTCAGAAATTAACCTTACTAGGGCGGGCACTCGAAGTCCCCCGAAGCTAAGGGTGAAACCAGAAATAACCTTACCAGGGGAGGCACTCGAAGTCCCCCGAGGCTAAGGGTGAGATCTCCGACCGGAGACACTCGGTTGCACTAAACAGTGCTGCAGACCGACTAAACAACCGGCGTGCTGAAGCAGACAGAAGTCTAGCTCTCAATAATAATATCAAATCATGGATGCCCAAATGAGGTGAGAACCTCTCCTTTTATAATGCCAAACTCCCTCCAAAACTTAACTCTCCTTTGACCTGCGCAGTTTACCTTGGGTCAGCCTGATGCCTCCCCCATCATACTCATGTGGACCCCCAAGGCCCCCTCTCTTAAGTTACAACGTCAATCTACTAGGGAAAGAACACTTTATTATAAAGTGAGGTGACTAAAGTGAGGTGACCCCTCTTATTTCTCACTTTATTTATTATGTCTAGCTAAAGCGGAAAAATAAAGCAAAAATGAAATATTCCAATTAGCAAGGCTAATTGGGAATATTACACCGCAATTGAAGGGGAGGTTGTTGCATCCATCAATATTCCTTTGTTTCTAGTTAGCCATATACCTCTTGTTAATTTTGGGAAACTAGGTCCAAACTCCATGTTGCACTGCTCATATGACGATGGTCATATTTTCGTTGGATTCCTCTTTCGGAGAGGTGCAAGATTGATCCAAAGATCATCTTGATTGGATGAGCAGAACATTTATTTTGAATTTATTTTCCACATGTGCAAGGTCGGCCAGATTTGTCCCACACGCCTAATAGATGTGTCACACACCCTCATTGATGGATATAAATTGTAGAGACTTGGAGGTCATTTTCTCATCAAATCATCACACATTCTCTCATTGTGATCTGATTGGTTCGATAGCCTTTGGAGGCCTTTTTCCCCTCACATGTGTGGAGCTGAAGCTGCTGATTTCTGTGGATCCATTTAGGGCTTTCTTGCTGCAGCGTTGACCGTGGTCAACCCTTGGTCGTTTGACCTCAAATCTCTGCCAAAATTCCAATTTTGAGAGGTTGTACTGTTGGGCACTAAAATCAAGGAAAGCATAGCTGTTTGACTGAAGCCCTAATTTGCATCGTTGACTTTCTGTTACTGTCATGCGTTGACTTTTCTGCGTTGACTTTGGGTTGACCAATGTTGACTTCTGATGAGCTGTCTTTGAGGGCTGTGGATGTGGCACTTGGAGGATTGGTTGATCGTGAAGACTTTGTTGGTTGAAGCATCCCGTTAACTATCGTAATGCAACAATATCTCATATCTTTGCTGGAAAAAAGGAATTGTAAATCTAATCTATATTTGGCTTGTCTTCTATTGATCTATTATTGTGTTCTATCAGCATTTTACTTTCATGTTTATGTGATTTCTATTTTGTATCGGGCCTAAGAAAGATTGAAGTAAAAGTGCATCAAGCATAGAACACCATGGTTATCTAAATTTAACATGGACTCGAAGCTGAGGTGAAGACAAAGTCCAAGCTAGAGTTAGAAGCAATCTCTGAAGGAATCCTATCAAGGATAAATGGCCTCCTCAACCTACATGGGTTTCAAGGCTGATGATAAATTGACTGATAAGTCCGATTATCATGCATGGAATATGTCCTTGGATTTGGTACTAGAAGATCAAGATGTCATGGACTATGTGCAGGGGAAGATCCAAGAGCCTCCATCAAATGCAACCGCTGCCACAAAGACGAAGTATAGAAAGGGGGAAATCAAAGCAAAGATGATTATCCGAGATTCTATTCATAAGCACTTGGTTGCTTACATTTCTGAGCTGAACACATCTAAAGAGATGTATGATAAGCTGGTGAGCATGTTCAGGGCTAGAAATGCTAATAAAATCCTTTTCTTCAAGAATCAATTGAAGAATATCAAGAAGGGCAAGGTTGAATCTATTCAATCCTATTTTATGAGGCTCATTGAAATCAGGAATAACCTCCTAGCTATTGGGGAAGCAATATTTGATCGAGAGATGGTCCTTATTGAACTTGGAGGTCTCCCCCGTGATTGGTATGTATTCAATACCACTATTCTTTATAATAATGTGATTCTTATTACATAATTTATAAAAATCATTTCGAGTTCGCTGTGAGCTCGTGCTCCAGCCCTAGCCGCCTCCTGCGCGCAACCTTGGGCCTCAGCCGCCATGGCCTTCCCAGAGCCAGATCCGGGTGCGATTCCTCTTAGCAAAGGCACCATCTCTCCGTCTCAAGCTCAGCTAGATGTGGCTACCACTGCCTTTGCCTCCTTAATCGATTCATTGGGTCCTCAGAGAACCAGACTGGCAATCTCAAAGTTCATCAAGAAACTTGAAACTATCCCTGAGATCATCTTGTCGCCAAACCTACTTCGGAAAGTAGTGATCTCTTTAGTTGAGAAAGGTTTGGTTGGACAGTTCACTAGACTTTGGCCATCTCCCAAGACTGTTCAAAAATGGGTTGAAAGAAACTGGGCTCAGTTCACCCATGGAAAAATTTCTATCCAATTTTGTGGCAGAGGTTACTACACCTTCCATTTCGAATCCAAGGATGACCAAGACCTCATCTTTAGAAGTGGTCCATACTTCATGGACACCAGAGGATTATATTTGAATCGATGGATGCTTGATTTTGATTCGGAACTGGATGTCCCAAACGATGTTCCAGTTTGGGTCAGGCTGCCCCATCTCCCCTTGCATTGCTGGGGAGTTGAATCAGTGAGAACAATAGGGAACGACGTCGGAAAATACATTGACAGAAGTGAACCAAATGACAATATGCAGGCATGCCCAAGGATCTGTTTTGAAGTAGATCTAGGAAGAGGCCTCCCGGAAGCCAGCAAGCTCAAGGTCGACAACTGGACGCATATTCAGCAGCTGGACTACGATCAAATCCCATTCAAGTGCAAGGTATGTCACGAGTATGGTCATTTTGCTAATAGATGCAGCAAAAAAGAAGAAAATGATAAACATGTGGAAGAAAACCAAGACCCAAAATGGGAACAAGTCAAGAAAAAAATGACCGCATCAAAATCTCAGCCTGCTCCCCCTCCACCCCCTTCATCTGGCCCCCCCTCACCTACGATCAAAACCTCTTCCCAACCCTCCTCCTCCATCCCCCAGATCACCCACTCCCCTCCTCCCTCGGGCTCCCCTCCCCCTCAGAGCTTCTTCTCTCATCAGGAGGATATCCCCATCCTCTCCAGCCCCCCTCCCCTCTCCTCGGATCATATCCTAACTCAAAATCAATCCAAAGAATCCCTTCTTTACACTGAACATACAAAGAAAGCTGGAAGAAAATCCAATAGAGAAATAAGAGACGAGGCAGCTGTCAAGGACCTCACCTTGGGAAGGCAACAGGCAATGGATAGTTACCTCGAGAAAGGCATCAAGAATAAAGAAAAAGTCCAACAGGTCCACAAAGTGAAAGGTCCCTCAGCCACAATCATTAGTAAATAATGATAATTGTCTCTTGGAACTGCAGGGGGTTGGGTCATCCCTCCAAGAAAAACCTCATAAAAGACATCATTAAAAATGAAAAACCAGACATCCTCCTTATCGAAGAGACAAAAATCAGTAGCCAAGAGATGGACAACGTTATAGAAAAATCAAAAAATTATGAAGGACAGGCTATTTCAGCAAATGGAGCTTCAGGAGGAATTTGCACTTTATGGCAAAAAGGAAAATGGCATCTAGAGAACTCAACAATGAAAGCCAATTAGATTAACACAAATCTGGAAAATGTAGCAAATGGAAAAAAAATTAGCATATATAATATCTATTCACCAAATCACTACAGAGACAAATAAATTTGTTGGAAGACTCTAAAAGAAACTACAATGGAAGACCAAGAAGAGAATCTTATCTTAGGAGGAGATCTTAATCTCATTCTCAACCCGGAAGAGAAAAGAGGCACTTTTCAGCCTGACCCAAACAGAGATGTCCTTGAAGGAATCATTGAACATTGTAAACTACTGGACATCCCTTCCAAAAATGGGAAATACACATTGGACAACAGGAGACTAGGGAAGGCTAATATCAAAGAGAGGTTGGATAGAATCCTCATTAGGGACAACATGGTGGCTAGTTACAACAAAGTCTCTTCTAAAATTATTCCATCAGCAACTTCAGACCACAAACCAGTCTCCACTAAACTCGGAGCTGCTGAAAACTATGGACCTCTCCCGTTCAAATACAACCAGTTATGGAGCAGCCATGAAGAGGTAAAACAAGAGGTCGAAAAAATATGGAAACAGAAAATTAATGGATCTCCTAGTTATATATGGGAAATGAAACTAAAAGCCACCAGAGTAAGTTTGAAAGATTGGGCTAAGGCCAAATACAAGGAACTGTACAGAGAGAAAGAAGATTTGCAGCAAGAACTAACAAAAATTCAAGAGGAAATGGAAAATACGGATAACACAGCTGAAAGTCAAGCAAAGGAAAAAGAGATACACTGGAAAATTTACAGGAATATTAGACAAGAGGAAGAAACATGGAGGTTAAAGTCAAGGCAGCTCTGGATACAAGCTGGAGACAAAAAACACTACCTTCTTTCATAATTCAGCCAAAACTAGAATGATAAAAAACAATATAGAAAAAATCATGGGAGAAGGAGGGCACAGAATAAAGGGGCAAGAAGACATTAAAAAAGAGGTCTTCTGGCACTTTAAAACTCTTCTAACAGTTGTAGACAGCTAAGCGAATCTGGAGGAATTCTTAATGCATATTCCAAAGCTAATAGATGAGGAAACAAACAATAACCTCTCTAAAGAAGTCACGGAAAAAGAAGTTATGACAGCTGTATGGGACCTACATCTGGAAAAGGCACCAGGCCCAGATGGTTTCCTTATCTCTTTCTAGGGACTTGTTAAAAATGATCAGATACGTTATCAAAAAGAAAAAGGTAGGAGGATTCACTAATTCTACCTTCCTCGCCCTCATTTCGAAAGATCCTCACCCTACCACTCTCAATAGATTCCGACCAATCTCCCTTTGCAACGCCTCTTATTAAATCATTTCCAAAATCCTTGCCGAAAGACTCAAACCTCTTCTCCACTCCCTCATCTCTAAAAATCAGGGAGGTTTCGTCCCTAACCGCCAGATTGTTGACAATATCATCCTTGTCCAAGAGGCCCTTCACTCAAGCTTCTCTCGAAATGAAAAAGGCTTTATCTTAAAAATGGACATGGCCAACGCATTTGATAGAGTCAATCTCACCTTCCTTGCTGCTGTCCTAAATAGATTTGGCTTCTCCGAAGACTTCATCAACACAATCAAGGCTTGCACTACAGGACCTTGGATAACTCCTCTTGTTAACGGTAGACCATTTGATTTCTTCCAAAGCTCTAGGGGTCTTCGACAAGGCTGCCCCTTGTCTCCCTTTCTTTACATTCTAACGGCTGATTCTCTTATCAGGAAATTGGAACACAGTAGAAGAAATTCTTCCTTAACAGGCCTCACAATAAGCAAAGGAACCAAACGAATTAACCATTCTTTGTTTGCAGACGACACCTTTCTAATGGGAGGTGCATCTTGCATCGTCGCCAGAAGATTCAAAACCATCCTAGACAATTTCATGGATGTCTCAGGAGGGCTGATTAACAATGGGAAAAATTGTATTTATAGCTGGAACACCCCTCCAAGAACTCTACAATGTATGTCTCAAATTCTGGAAATTCCTTTCCAGAATAATTGGAGCCATTTCCAATACCTTGGGCTAACTATCACCAAAAAAAATCTAAAGACGGATATATGGAGCAAATATGCTGAAAAGATGAAAGATAAAATCCAAGCATGGGGGATGATATGGTTAAATCAAGCAGGACGAATCATTCTCATTAAATCAATTCTTTCAGCCCTGCCTTTATATTAGTTTGCTTTAATAGCAGCGCCAGCAAGCATTCACAAGCAAATTGAGATCATCATCAGAAGTTTCTTATGGCAGGGAGGTAAAACTGAAAAAAAAAAGTTCAACCTTGTCAATTGGAACCAAGTAACAACCCATTACAAAAATGGAGGTCTCTCCATTAAAACTCCTAGGATAATGAACCTGGCTCTGGGAACCAAGATTGCTTGGAGGTTCATCACTAAAGAAAGACTCTGGTGGAAAGCAGCATTAGAGGCAAAATATCTTAATGCTCCAAGAATTTCCATATTGGAAAGAAGCCCTCCCATAAGACCATGCTCTCAAATCTGGAAACTCATCTCCGACGCAATTCATATAATCAAGGAAAAAAATCTCTACAAGGCCTGGAAATGGGGGAAGAATCATCCTATGGACTGACACCATAATGGGAAACCCTCTCCTGGGCAGCAATCTAGATATCAATGATCTAAAGAGTTGAATGATAGGAGAAAGCTACAATAAATTGGGGGACATATTCAAATGGGAGAATTATGGCACTTGGAAACAATGGGACAGACCTAACTTGCCCATCGAACTATCTGATCAATGGAATTCCATGACTTCTCTTTTAAAGGGAGCTGCACCTATAGACAAAATCACCCAAGATGCCTATTCTTGGATTCCTACAGGAGGAGAGTATACAATTAAAGATGGGATATGAAAAAATACAAGAACATCAGAGGAAGCAAGAATGGCAGTATTGGAAGCAGGCCTGGAAGGTGGAAAGCCTTCCAAAAATAAAGATTTTTCTATGGACCCTTCTCCACAGCGAATCACTCACAGCAGAGAATTAAAAAAAAGGGGAATCTATAGTCCTTCATAATGTCCTCTCTGTTTGAAGGCTGAAGAGATCATTCAACACCTCTTCCTAGAGTGCTCTTTCTCTAGAGAGTGTTGGGAGAAAATGGTGTCTCCCATTGATGCAAATCTGAATTACAGGCTACCTTTAAATCAATTCATAAGTAAATGGAGGAGCAACTACCCCCACCCCTTTAAAAACAAAATCACATTTCAAAGGTTTTGGGTCAGCCTTCCCTCCTTTCTTTGCTGGCAAAATTGGCTAGCTAGGAACGGGAAAGTCTTCAAAAACAAAAATCCTGCAGTGAACACAGTGACCACCAAGGCTTGGGGGCAGATGACTGAGTTCCTTACAGCCAAAGGGATATATGGAATAGATATGATTCAATTATAGCATGATGAAAGAAATTGGATCAACTTCGCTCTCAATAAGATCACTATTCGCCATTTGGTAAAAGTCACAAAGGCTTACCAAACCTGGAAAATAAGAAAGGATGAGGAAGACTTTTAAAGGTGGATCAATTCTCTCAACATGCTCTGTCTCTTCTTTGATGGAGCCTCAAAGAAAAATCCGGGCAAAGCAGGAGCAGGTGGAGTCATAACCCTCAGAGACAATACCAGTCATATACAATACAATTGGGGGATGGGGACAATGTCAAACAATAAAGCAGAGGCTTATGGCCTACTTTTGGGCATGAAAATTCTAAGAGACAGAAAAATTGGCAATGCTATAATTTTAGGAGACTCCTCCATCATCATCCATGCAATGGTGAGTGGGAGCTTCCCAAAAAACGTAGCCCTCTGCCAAATTTTGCACAGAGTCAAACAAATTGAAAAACAGATTGGAAAGATAGATTAATATCATATTCTCAAAATAAACAACAAGCAGGCAGACATTTAGGCCAATGAAGGAGCTCAAAGAAATGCAGGCCAGACCAAAATTGATGGTCACACAATCCTCCTCCCTATCCCATGATGGAATCTCTTCCACCCTTTACCTTGATGTAACATCATCCTTACATAGGACAGTAGATCCAGCCATGACATGACCCATTTGTTTGACTACCCTTACAAAAACTCCATCGAATCTATCATGCGCAATCTTTCAAAGATATCCAACATCTTTTGATAGAGTACTCATTCCCAGAATCTCAACACCCTTCTTGTGATCCTCCATCATTGCTTTGTCCCTCATTCTTTATTTAATCTTCTTGAGATGACTCGAATCTCATCAGACTCTTTTGACTGGTCTGTTGTGCATCCTCTTTCCAAGCTGCTCGGCCCCTCCTCGAACTTGCTATCAAGCCCGGTTACTCTCTCTAGCTCGGTTCCTCCTGGTCTCTATTTGGATCTCTCTAGCAAACCTCCTCAAATTTGTAGGCGTTTTTGGCTTCCTCAGTTAGTTTGGGCTTTGGCTCTCGTTTTACTCTTGTGCTCACACAACTCTTTTCCCTCTTATCCTTCTTTTCGCATCCTCCCCCCTTCCCCTTTAGCACTTCTCCTCCTGGGTAGTTCCATCATACCATTCACTATCTCCGCCATCAGAAACTCTTGCAACAACAAAGGCAGTCTCACATCCAACAAAGAAGGCAGACGCACAATCAACAGAGAACACAACATCGCGCCCACTAGAGAAGGATACACAGTTGCCAAATACAAAATAACGTTATCTCCATCTCTTAGAGAAGGAAGGAACTCAGTCTTTATTCCCACCTTCAAGCTTATGGATTCTTCTGAAGATAAAAAACACCCCTACTCTTTCTGCAAATCACATAGAATGGTGATTGAAAACTTGAGGAATCAAATACAACAAGATAAAGTGCGCTCTAAAGCGGAAATGGCTATCCTCCGTGAGCAATGGAACACATACAACAAGGAATTAATGGAGGTGAAAAATCGCTGTAACCATATGGAAGGGACATTTAGTTTTCTGCTAGAAGCCATCACAAAAAAATCAGAGCAAGGATCCACCTATATGGACCAAGGAAGTGGTCATAGACACAGCGAAAACACAGTTAACAAATGATCTATCTCCTTACGAGGCTTACTATGTCTTGTTATTAGGTCAATAGGTGATAATCTAGTTTAAAAATGAAAGCAAAATGTATTTTCTTATTAGAACAGTTTGTAAGGCAATATAGCACAAGTGCAATAGTATCTACTTTGGAAAGGATAGATAGAAACAACAGTAACAACAGTACCCAAGGAGCAATGCACCCCCAACAGATAAATCCATCTTGTAAGCTGAGTGGGGTGATTTCTTACTGAGGAAGCTCCCTTCCTCTTCTCTTTTTTTGATAATACATCATATCCGAATTTGTATGAAAAAAAATAAAATAATGTGATTCTTGATTTTGATGAAATATTGACGAGATGCACTCAAGAGGAAACAAGAATGATGGAGTATGCCTCTAATGGAAATGGAAGTGACCCTATTGCCTTCGTCGCTCATGGAAAGAAGAAAAACAATGGTGGCCCGAGAAATCAAAACAATGGATGAGCGGGGCCCAAAGGAAGGAAGGGAAGATGTTACACTTCTAACAAGTCTGGTCACTATGCAAGAAAGTGCCCTAATAGAAGGAACTCTCCCAAGGATGATGACAACAACAACTCGAGAGGGAATGGCAATCAAAGGAACAACAGGTTCAAAGGAAAAAGGAAGGCTCCCTCTGATCGTAGTGGAAATGGGCAACCTTTCAAGAGGTCAAGAAATTCCAGGTACGATGAGTTTAATGTTGTTGATAATAAGAGAAATGAATTCATTCTTGTATCTACCCTCTTTGCTGCATCTCCACCCAACACCCTAGATGTCTGGTTGATTGATGGTGGTGCTTCAAGGCACCTCACTGGTTATAAATAAGCCCTCTCTGATTTGATTGAGAAGGATACTAATCTGGAAACTATCCTTGGAGATAATGCCACTTATCCCGTGAAAGGGACAGGGACTGTGACCCTCCATCTATCTCAAGGTCAAGTCCTACGATTACAAGATGTGTTGTACGTACCTGCTTTGAAGAAGAACCCTGTGTCCATTTCGACAATGGAAGACAAAGGGTTCAAGGTGGCATTTGTTGATGGAATGGTACGTATCTGGAAGAAGAACTTCAAGGAAGCTCTTACTATTGGTTTTAGAGTTGATACACTCTACCAGGTTGGAGGAAGTCCACTGGGGACTATGTCATGTAACACAACTCTTCAAACGGAGTTATGTCATCGGAAAAAGCCCTTCCCGAAGAAAGGAAGGTGGTGTCAGGGATGCCCGAATATTAAAAATGAATTTGAAGACATTTGCTGAGAAGCTAGCATTGAGAGGGAGACCACAACTACATACAATCCTGAGCAATATGGTGTCGTTGAAAGAAAGAACATGACCATTGTGGAAGCTGCCTGCGCCATGCTATGTGACCAAGGTCTTCCGAAGATTCTATGGGGAGAAGCTGCGAACATTGCTGTGTATGTTCAAAATAGATGCCCGCATTCTGCTCTAGACTCCAAAACTCCCGAAGAAGTCTTCTCTGGTAAGGAACTTGATGTTTCTCATTTTAGAGTTTTTGGTTGACCTGTTTTCTTTCATGTGCCGAAAGAAAAGAGAAGCAAGCTGGATGCTTCTGGAAAGAAGGGAATGTTTGTGGGCTACAATAAAACTTCGAAGGCATATAGAATCTATGTGCCTGGTCAAAGAGAAGTGGATATATGCACGATGTCACCTTCAATGAAGATGCTACCCTCAAGAAAGTGAGAAATCTTCCTAGCTCCAAGGAAGACAAAGAAGATGAAGAAGCAGGGAAGCAGGAAGAGCCGAAGGATGACCTGATGCCCGCTGTTGAAGGACCTATGGATTCGATTGATCCACCTCCTTCAAATGAGAGAAGACCCTCATGGCTCAGAGATACTCTTGCAGATGCCGAGAGACATGTTGCCCCAAGGAGGACATTCCGTGAAAGCAAAAAGCCGAAGAGATACCAAGGGTATCTAGCAGCCATGAGTACGTTAGTACAATCTGAGTTTGGATCATTTGAAGAAGTCGTAAAGCATCAAGTTTGGAAGGATGCTATGCACGAAGAATATGAGTCCATTATGAAAAATGATGTTTGGGAAGTGGTCCCGAGATCGGAGGACAAATCTGTTGTCACCTCGAAATGGCTCTATAAGATCAAGCATGGATCTGATAGAAGTGCTAAAAAGTACAAGGCAAGATTCGTTGCCCGAGACTTCTCTCAAAAAGAAGGCATAGATTATGATGATATATTTGCACCTGTGGCCCGCTATACCACCATCCGATCTATTATTGCCTTTGCTGCTATGCAAGGATGGAGTCTACATCAGATGGATGTGAAGACCACTTTTTTGCATGGATCTATAAAGGAAGAGGTGTATGTGGAACAACCTTCGGGATTCGAAGTCTGAGATAGAGACACCCATGTATGCAGGTTGAAGAAAGCCCTCTATGGGTTAAAGCAAGCCCCTAGGGCTTGGTTCATGAGGATAGATAGCTACTTGATGAAGCTGGGCTTCACTCGAAGTAATGTTGATTCGAACCTTTATTTTAAGGTTGATAGAGAAAGGCCTCTCATTTTTGTTCTCTATATGGACTATCTCTTCTTGACATGCGCTGACCCTCTCATTCATCAGTGTAAGAGGGAGCTAGCTTCTGAGTTTGAGATGAAAGACCTAGGACTGATGCACTACTTCCTAGGCTTGGAGGTCTAGCAGAGGTTAGACAAGATTTTCCTTTCTTAAGGAAAATATGTTGTGAAGCTGCCGAAGAGATTTGGTATGGTGGATTGTAATTTTGTGTCGACATCGATGGAACTCAAATTTAAGAAGTTGGGTGGAAATGCTGCTGGGCTCGTGCTAGCAAATCCTATCGAGTATTGACAACATGTGGGGGCCCTGATGTTCCTAGTGAACTCCCGTCCGAACGTATGTTTTGCAGTGAACACTTCGAGTCAACATATGGTTGATCCTCATCACATTCATTGGATTGGTGCCAAAAATCTATTGAGATATCTTCGGGGCACAATCAACCATGGGATGAGATACATTGCTGGGAGTTTGAGACTCCATGGATATACTGATGCTGGTTGGGCTGACAGTGTGGTGGATCGCAAGAATGCTGCTTCACCTTTGGTTCTGCTTCAATATTTTGGATGAGCAGGAAGCAGAAGTCGGTGGCTTTAAGCACCGCTGAGGCCGAATACATTGCAGAGAGTATGGCCTACTATGAATCTGTTTGGTTGCGAAAGCTCTTCAGTGAGTTGTTCAGGCGTGTGCTAGATTCCACCGTTATCCTTTGTGATAACCAGAGTGGGATTCGTCTTTCTGAGAATCCCGTATTCCACGATCGATCCAAGCATATTGATATTAGGTACCACTTTGTCTGGGACATGGTATAGCGAGGCGCCGTAAGGCTCGATCATATAGGAACTGATGAGCAAGTCGCAGATATTCTTACGTAGCCCCTAGAGAAGGTCAAGTTCCTAACCTTCCGTGAGAAGCTTGGAATCGTGGAAAGACCCTATTCTGAGGGTCCTGCTTGAGTTGGACTACAAGCTCTGGGAGCTCCAGGGGGCATGGGGATAGCTTCTTGGAGCTATAAGCACATACGGGGCTAGGCTTGCCAAACCTTATTGTGCTTCTGCCCCACCGTTATGATATTGAGTTGGTTCGCCTCTCTTTGATCTATGCCCCGCATGCATTGTACCCATGGAGTTTTGGACTCATAGGCAATACCTCTCATTTGGCCAATGAGGTGGGAAATGTGGATAGAGACAAATAGCAAGACCGATGGACACATCGGAGATTGCTGTACTCTCTATGTCTAGGATGGCACGTGTCCAACACCTTGATCTAGGATCAAGTATGATGAGGTTCTTACCTCCAAACTAACTTTGGATTAGTATGTGACTCTTTTTGAGTCTATTGAGGTCTTATCCTCTAAATGACTTCGGGTCAGTAAACTAACTTCAGGTTAGTATGTGACTCTTTTTGAGTCTATTGAGGTTTTATCCTCTAAACTAACTTCGGGTTAGTAGGAGACTCTTTTTGAATCCAAGAGAGGTTTTTACCTCTGAGTTGACTTCGGGTCAACTGAGTGTGACGTCTTTGTGACTCACCTATTTGTTCTATCTAAGAAAGAGCCAGCAAAGCAAGTTACGACAGGATGACGCACGATGTTTGGTGAAAGTATGTAATGGTACTGATGGATGGCACTTGTGGACAGATGGATTTCTCCTAGTTGAAAGGGGGTGTTAATTTTGGGCAACTAGGTTCAAACTCCATGTTGCACTGCTCATATGACGATGGTCATATTTTCGTTGGATTCCTCTTTCGGAGAGGTGCAAGATTGATCTAAATATCATCTTGATCGGATGAGCAGAACATTTATTTTGAATTTATTTTCCACATGTGCAAGGTCGGCCAGATTTGTCCCACACGCCTAATAGATGTGTCACACACCCTCATTGATGGATATAAATTGTAGAGACTTGGAGGTCATTTTCTCATCAAATCATCACACATTCTCTCATTGTGATCTGATTGGTTCGATAGCCTTTGGAGGCCTTTTTCCCCTCACATGTGTGGAGCTGAAGCTGCTGATTTCTGCGGATCCATTTAGGGCTTTCTTGCTGCAGCGTTGACCAACGTTGACCATGGTCAACCCTTGGTCATTTGACCTCAAATCTCTGCCAAAATTCCAATTTTGAGAGGTCGTACTGTTGGGCACTAAAATCGAGGAAAACATAGCTGTTTGACCGAAGCCCTATTTGCAACATTGACTTTCTGTTGTTGTCCTGCGTTGACTTTGGGTTGACCAGTGTTGACTTGTGATGAGCCGTCTTTTAGGGCTGTGGGTGTGACACTTGGATGATTGGCTGATCGTGAAGACTTCACTGATTGAAGCATCCTCCTCTTCTTACCTTTCTCTGCCTTTGCTGACTTCCCCTTCCTTCTTTTGCCTCAACAACTCTCTCTCTGAAATCGAATTCTATTCCTTCAGAATCGATTTCCTTCGTGTTCTAAGTGTGTGCCTAGCTTACTTTCCAAATGACCCTCAAGCCTTCTCTTATAATATTCTCGTTGATGAATCAACGACCCAGATTAGATCTCTAATCAATGGCTAAGGTTAAAACATGACTTGATCTTTGTTTTCTAGAAAATTCTCACTCTATTTTATTAATACTCTTTAATCATTTAATTTTCCCAAGTTTAGACTTATGGACCACATTAAAATAATTAATTATTTTAATAAAACATGAACCATGTGGAATTTCCACAAACGGTTTCTGGGTTCTTTGGAACACTAATGTCCAAGCCTCCTCCCAAAATATGAGACTTGGAACACTTTCCAATGCTACAAAATCAACATAGAACACCTGCCCAATGTTACAAAAACTAACACTCCCTCTTAGCGAGGAAGGTGTTCTCTCTACCAATACTACTCTCTTGCACCTGGACAGTGTTGCACTGCTGATGTCTGACTGACCTTCTCCACTTCTCTAAGCTAACCAGTCTCCCTATCACTAGAAATCACTCTGAAGAGAATTCTATCCATCATGCTACTGTGCAAACTCTGATATACTCATGCTGCTCTGCTTCTATCTTTGCACTATTGCTGCAACTACTGTAATAATGAGTGTGATCTCCCTAGATCCTGAAGCACTAGCTTTCGTAGGACTACTCCCTTGGAAGCTAGACTCGCTCTAAGTCTCGATATCCATATGGGAAATCTCTTTGCTCCCTTCGAGCAACTCTCACATTGTCCTCCTGCATTGGAATCTGGACTATGTAGCTCTGCGTTGGGAATCTTCTGGTTGGAACTGCACTTGCATCCTGCAACTGGGCAATTCGCACTGCGCATGTCACTGCAACTAGCTCTGCAACTGTCTCACATGTACTTACTGCAACTAGTTCTGCAATTTTCATCTAACTGCATAATGCTGACACCATGTCATTGTAGCTAGCTCTACACTATCTCATGTGTACTGACTGCAACTAGCTCTGCTGACACTAAATCCTACCATTGTGATATTGATGGTCCCATTGCAACAATTTGAAACTGATATGACTAATCTCCTTGTTGCAACTGTGTTGGACCCTGCCTAACTTGATATGCCTAAGTATCAAGCTTATCCTCCGCCTGGAGGTATTGCTGCTATCAACGCAAACTCCTCCAATTTGGCGATTAGTTCATCAATATCTGCCAATTCTCATGTCTGCACTTGCTTCTAGTCCTTCTTCCTCTAAGGACATTGGGTGACATAGTGGCCATACTCACCCAGTGTTGCAGAAACCATCCCCCCCCCCAAGGATCAGAAGGCGAAACCGCATCCCGTACGGATCTGCCACCGATCCTTCGGTGGAATCGTGGATTTGAAAATCGGATCCACGGGGGTCCGATCTGCAGATCTGGAAAGGATCGGGAGTGGATCCGAGAGAAGGTGTATGGTTCACACGGTTTTGCGGGGTTTTTTTGTTTTTCTTTTGGAAATTTCGAACTATTATGTGAGGAAATACACTTTTTGAATACTCCCAAGATGCTCCTTGATGCTCCCTAGACGCTTCCTAGATGCTCTCTAATGGTAATGTTAAATTCTTAAAGTAAAAGTGACATTCCCCTTTATCTTTCATTTCCATCCTTTTACTTAAATTTTTAACATTATCATGAAATGGCTCAGGATGTTTGAGAGTGGTTCCAACCTCATTAGACTTCATATGGAGAAAATATAATTTCATATCCCATTCAAAATTCAACAGACTTAATAGTTTTCAGGATCAATGGGATTGTGCCATTTCATTGGATTATATCATGTATGAGGTCATGTGATTGGCATTTAATCAAGAGCACTGAGCCCTATATGTACGCCAATGTTGGTGTTGTTGATTGTTGAACTCCTTTGTCATGGCCTTAGCAAAAATGTACCCTTCACTCAAGTCAATCATTGATCAGGCATGTTAAGCTTTCTCTGCCATTTTATAAGGCTTGGATTAGGTTGTTTGATCAAAATTGGGCAATGTTGACTAATATCCCTAGAGAACCGAAGTAGAGGCAAAGGCTAGAGAAGAGAAGAGAAATCTAGATTCTAGATGGTTGATGTTGAAATAATTAATTATTGATGTACAATGGATGCCATATCTATCTTGATTTATGTAAAAATATGCATGTTTTCATGTCTTCTACAAGTAATTTGGTATTTTGGATGTTTCTTTTGAATATAAATGCAAAAAAATAATATATATATATATATATATATAGTAGACGCTTTCGAGACGCTTCGCTTCCTAGATTTTTGGGAAATGGTGCTTCCGCAGATCCGCTTCTAGAAAATGTCCCTGCTTCGTGCAACATTGTACTCACCGCACTCGAAGCACTTGATCTTCGACATATCTTTCTTCTTTTTCTCTCCTCCCATTGAGCCTTGTCTGTGGTTGGAATTTATTCTCCTAACTAATTATCAATTTATTAATTTTCTGATTAACATCGAATAAATCTCATTGCAATTCTTCACAAAAAAATAAATACGTTGCGGAAAAAATAAACTGGAACTGGGAAAATCAAGCACACAATTAACACAATTATTTTGGACTAATGTCCCCAGAAAAACGTCAAAGGGAAAACCATTGCAATAGATGAGGGTTTATTTTATTATTATGCAGTAGTAAAAATTTGAGTACAATAATCTAGATACCTCACTGGAAATCCTCCAGCAAGTAATCTGGAAAAATTTATGGGGGAGAATTTTATCCCTCTACAAATCAACTGGCCTCCTTCTGGCCTGCTCGCACTGTTGGCCTATGCAAGTCTGGACGATCCCTGAAACTTCCCCCAACTGGGCCATCTAGCTTCCCTTTGCCTTTGGAAATGGTTCACTCTACCTTTCGAGTGGTCTCCCTGCCCTCAAAAATTGAATCGATCTCTTCCTGACACTCGCAATGGGGTTTCTGGCTCACTCGCACTGCCTGGACGACTTTGCTGTAGAATAATTCAGCCTCCCTCTTTCCTGCCTCTTTGGCACTGGAAATCTACAGGGAAATTCCTATGGAATTCTCTCTGCTCCTCCCTCAATCACTGATGCTCCTCCATTGGCTTGAATTCTTCCCTCACTGAATCACTGTGCACTAGGAAATTCACATTGCCTGGATAATTCGCTCTCCCCCTTGTGTCTCTCCTTATCCCATCGATCTATTCTTATAATCTTTCGCTGGAGATTCAATGACCATGATTAGATCCTCATCAACAACGAAGATCATCTTAGACTCTATCCATGTGAGTCTCTAGAGAATTCTCGATCATCCTCAATTAATTCCCATTAGTTAATCAATTTTCCTAAGTTAGACTTAGGCATTTTTTTAATTATTGATGTATTAATTTAATTGAGGTGTTTCGCAAGGTTATCTCTCGAAACCTTTTATGGGTTTTGGAGATCTTGTGTTCCTTAGTCTCTTAGACACAAATCAAGACTAGAACACGTGTCCAATGCTACAAAAACTAACAGATTTGTCTTTTTAGAATTGTTTTTGTCACTGTGACCAAAATATTCTTCTAAGAAAGCTTTTCTATTATGATACACTATTGTCATGTCAGGCTACCTACTTTCTTTGGTTTTGTATGCTCTAGAGATGTGAATGTTTTTAGCCTGTCAATTTGTTTGAATATAACGTTTTTTCTATTATGATACACTATTGTCATGTCAGGCTACCCACTTTCTTTGGTTTTGTATGCTCTAGAGATGTGAATGTTTTTAGCCTGTCAATTTGTTTGAATATAACGTTTGTCTGTCATGAGTTTCTCCTATGGCGTGCTGAATATAAGCTGTGGTTTCCTCCCAGGCAGATCAGAGCCAATTCACATTGGCTCTCCTTCTGCTTATCTGCAATAACATTTTTCTTGATGCACGTGCAGGTGTAGTGTGCCATTTTAATTGCTCTACAAGTTATCTTTTAGCTTAGAGTGGATTCATTAAAGTTTACTAAACCAAATGTTGTGCAGGTTATGTTCCATATAGAAACTGCAGGAATTAGGTTGAAATTGAAAGCTTTGGAGACTGGAAAACCTCAAACAGAAGATGTAGCCATTCATTTGCCCAACAAAGATCATATGGTCTGGTGGGTTAATGCTACTCCCCACTTCAATGAGCAGGGTGCAGTTATTGGGGTTTCCATGGTTTCTGTCAATATTACCGAACAGGTAATGTTAATAATGATAATTGTAGTTTTACTAGATAAGCCACGTGAAAACACTTTCTTCAATGATCTTTGTTTAAAATTAATGTCATTAGAGTTGTTATATCAAGTTTTTGCATTTTAAATATAGCCTGTGGCAATTGAGCAAAGGGTAGTTGTGAAGTCATCGGAACAAAGTTTTTTTGACCAGATAAATCATAAATGATAATACTAAATTTGCAATGGAACATTAAGCAAGTATGGCCATATGTTCTGCTGGAAAATGGAAAAATGTTGTACTAATTGAACTTAGTAAAGTCGAGGGATGCTTTAAGATTTACTGGCAATCTGGTGCAGTGTTGAATAATTTGGCGACCTATGGTGTGAAAGCTAATACTGACTTTGGTAATTATAGGAATATTTATTTTAGTACTCTATTTGCAGGTGGAATTAAAGGAATGCTTGTGGAGATTAGAGGCAGAGATGGCTGCATGGAGGGCCATGGAAGACGAACTTTGTCAAGCAATGAAGCTTACAGGTTTGTGTATGTTAGCTGTATTATTTCTTGGTTGGATGGAGCTATAAAGCTTGTGAATTCTAGTGTTTCAGTTTGTTTACTGAACTGTAGACCTGCTCAAGCATCTTTTCCTTATTATACCCGTGAGATATCTGCTTTGGATTAAAATTGAAAAGTAATATTCTTTCAGAAATAAATGCGTTAAATATATGTCTGCCTCAAATGTTTTGGGATTTATTAAGAGAGATTGTGATGTCTGTAAATTAAATCTGTCCACTGGCACCGACTTCTTGTGGCATTACGATTCTTCAACATGGATGCATGCATATTGAAGCTATAAATTCTAAATTTCTGCTCAATATTCTGAATTAGCACATCTTATTTAGAATTGTTAACATTAATAGAACCATAATCAACTGAATTTCTTGCTATTGTTAAGCATGAGCAGCTTCTTCATATATACTTGCATTTTGTCATTTTGTTTTCAATTTGATGTCTTAGAGTAACAAAATGTTTGTCTTCTTCATATATTTACACAGAAGACGCCATTCAGGCCAAGAATGTATTCCTTGCTGTTATGTCACATGAGATAAGGACTCCACTGAATGGCCTTTTGGGACTGGCAGAAGCTTTGGAGACTTCAGAATTGAATGTTGAACAGAAAGAACTCGTTAGAACTATTATATCATCTAGTGTTATGGTCGCTGATATACTGGGTGATATCCTTGACCTTGCAACTATGGAGTTTGGTGAGATCAATTCCTTTCCGTTTCATATATATCTATATCAACTGATTGAACACCTGATAATTATGTGATGGGTGGACCAATATTTATTTTTCTCAAGTGTTGTGTCTTTCAGTCCTTGAAGGTTTTTAGTGATTAAGATGTAGGATCAGTCGTAGAGAATGAGTTTGTTTTTACTAATGAGTGTTCTCCATATATGGATGAATTTCCAAGACAGTAAAGTTTAAACGCTTTGATGAATGAGGGTAACAATGCATGATATTAAAGATTTTCTTGTTTGAGAAAAGCAACCAAACTAAATGGAGGTAGCTTCTTCTATTTTTGTACTGTGTGAAGGCATAGCATTGGATATGCAGTGAATGCTTCAAATAGATACCAGTCAATAAAACTCTCAAACGATTTGTTCCATTCTAGCACTTGAAACCTTTGATAACTAGATTTCGTGAGCATGTATATTGTAGGTCAATGTGAGTAATTATGGAACTTTAATTGGGGTTTTTGTTGAATGGACTGTGATTCCCACCAAGTATAACAGATTGACATTTGGTGGAATCTTTTGTTTTGAAGTAAAAAAACAAACAATAAATTCAACCAACTCCATTTGTAAGGATCTGAATTTCATTCTTCTTCTGCATTGAAGAGAGTCAATACTTCTACTATGAAGTTGGAAATGTTCAATCATTTAGCACTAGAGTGCACTCTGATTAAAATAACTGGCACCGTATACTCATGATGGTCCAGGTCACCATATACTAACGACAGCCAGCATGGTTTTAGCTACTGCTGAGAAGGGAATTTTTAAGATCCTACTTTATCATTCTTGTTATTTGAAGTGCTACATACATTATTGAGAGTAACTTCATAACTAGTTTCTCGGCAGTCTAACAGCCATCCTTTTCCCAGAAAATGTTTCTGATACTTTGATGCATAATTATGCTTGAACAGTTGTGAATCAGTTGTTTGTTGCTAATTTTGAAATAGTTCGTGCCCGGTATTCCGCCGGGCTAAGCTTTCTCTCCTTTTAAATTGATTATTTAGGCCTTTTGACGGAAGATGGGCAGTATTTTGTTGAAGTTGCGCCTTGCTAATAGTTTGTCATCTTTTCTTCTTTGATGAATAATGGTACGTTTGTTGATTAGGTCATTGTTTGATGCTATCTCACAGGTCTAGGACTCCGATATTTGGGTAGTCTTGACTTCATATCTCAGTTGTGAATCAGTTGTTTGTTGCTAATTTTGAAATAGTTCGTGCCAGGTATTCCGCTGGGCTAAGCTTTCTCTCCTTTTAAATTGATTATTTAGGCCTTTTGACGGAAGATGGGCAATATTTTGTTGAAGTTGAGCCTTGCTAATAGTTTGTCATCTTTTCTTCTTTGATGAATAATGGTACATTTGTTTATTTGGTCATTGTTTGATGCTATCTCACAGGTCTAGGACTCCGATATTTGGGTAGTGTTGACTTCTTATCTCAATGGATTGAGATATTATTGGGTTCTGAATGTTTTGCTTTTATTCTTGTAAGTACTCTTAAAGTGCTTCGTGTTTAAATTATTACTGCCATCCAATAAACACTGAGATGGAAAGACATTGGTGCTAAGGCTAGAAACTTTTCCCATCACCACCCCTGGGGCTCAGTTACATGACCATGACAGGACCCTTTTTTTTTTGAGGGGGTTGAACATGTCACACTCTTGTGGGTAATTGAATCCTGCTGGGGGGAATTGAACCATTCCCATTTGGCCAACCAGTTAAGCCCTTGGTGAAACGTTTTTAATATTGTCAGTTAATATCTATGTTGCACTGGTTTCTAGAATGGGGGAATGAGTGTCTGAAATCGTTAGAGCACAACCCAAAATTTTCAGGGGACTCTGGGTTGGGGACTATATATATAGATAATTCACCAAAAGTAATTGTCATAAAATACTGAAATAGAACTATTTTACTGCATAAATATCAACTATGAAATGTCGAAATAAAAATACAGAATAAGTTAACAAGCTTGGGTACAGCATATTGTCCAACTATCAATGTCAAGTTTCAAAAGACATGCGCAAGGTCCAAACTTTAAAACTTAAAATCTTGTAAGTGAAGAAATTACAACATGATAGTTTGATGGTTCATGACTTGTGAGACATAGTACCTAGCCTAGACTCTAAATTCCTGAAATAAAAAAAGTACCACCTCTAATTAGATTCTAAAGATATGAGCTTCATAATCTCGGGAAATTGCAACTTTCTTTCACTTGAACAATGGCATATCTTAATGCCATACCGAAGGATGCCCAATAGAGGATGATATACTCTTTGACAGTTTCCTGTAAAATGGTGGCTTCGAATTTGCACATCTACATTTTGGAAATCCTTGGTCCATCACTGCATGTGTCATGAACCTCAACAAGGGAATTTCATTTCCTTGAACATTTTGTCTATCCATGGTAAATGACAAATATCCAAACTTTAAAGAAATGTAACTTTAAAGATTCAAAATTTAAACTTTAAACTCTGCAAAACCTGAGAACATGTTACGGAATGCTGCAAAGCAAAATGCATTAACTTCAAAATTCAAAATAATGAGAATTTCTATCACTGTATACATGAATACTTTTAAATTTGACATTATGATAAATTTAGCATCGTCTAAACTATTAAACTGAGAACTTGAAAGAACTTAGATCCACGTAGACAGAAAGTTGAAAGTTGAAGATTGAAACCGAGAACTTAGAAGCATAAAGTTAAACCTATGGCATATGATAGCAAGGGGTTAAAAGTCAGGAAAAACTGATTAATAAATTATATATCCAAATGAGAAGTTATTAAAGCATGGATGACTTGATTAAAATTGAAAAATGCTCAAAATAATACATAGTGTGGGTGCCAAATGGAAAAATGCCTCAAAGTAAGTTAACAAATTTGAAAACAAAATACCGAATAGAAAGTTCTTGACTCAATATGTCCATACTAGAGTGATGTCTGAAGCTACTCATAATTCCAGATCTTCTACATGAAGCTGATCCAGAAATGTCCAAGCATCACTTTCTTTTCCCTTGTTATTATCATTGCCTTGCAACTGCAACTAAGTATTATCTAATGGTACATTAACGGTCTAACGGTGGTGTGGGAAGCTTTTGAAGTTGTTCTTAAGTCAATTTTTTTTGGGTTTGAAGGTTAATTCTCAAAGCATATTTTTGGCATTAAATTGAATCATTTGATCTTCCTCTTATTAGAGGCCATGAGCCTCCAAACCTAAGGATTTTCCATGTTAAGTTTTTTCATAAAATTTTAATAATTTTTAAGTATTTTCCCTTAGGGTGAGGGTTTTTTGTTTTTGTTTTTTGTTCTGTCACCTGGTACGAATTCTTTTGAGGCTAACACTATTATTCTGCAGATATATATATATATATATATATATTTTTTTTTTTTTTGTGAAGGAAATTTAGCATCTGATTTTGAGGTGTCATTGGCAAGACTTTGTTTGTTGTAGGCTTTCTTTCTGTCCAACTGTGAGCATTAGACTCATCATTCCAACCTGGTGTGAGCAACCTTCAGTTCTAAACGTAACTTGAGCTTCAAGCCTTGAAACTATAATAAAGCTTCCCTCTAGATTCAATTAAAATTTAAATCTGAGTTAATTGATTTTTGAGGTGCTGATTGTAGGAGCTTTTGAGCTTAGCAGTGATAAATTTTTTACTGATGCGTTGTATATCTTCAAGGATTGACATTTTGTTTCGGAAAGATAGTCAGTTTTGACATTTGACAGAAGAAATTGCGCTCTTTTGGTTCCAGATTTTCAATATTTTTTGTGTTGGTGAATTTTTTTTACATTATTTCTGGTCTGGACTTGAAATTTTGAGGCTCTTCATCTCTGTCATATATTTCTGTTGAAGGACTGGAACACTGTGCTTCGAAGTTTCTTTATTTACGGATCAGTTTTGTTTCCTGAGAAGAAGATTGTTATATTCACCTGTGCGGGAGACATTCTGGGCTTAAACGTTTTTTGCAAATAAACCAAATTTTCCAGAAGGCCTAAAGCTCCATTTCTAAGGAAATTAATTTCATTTTTTTATAAAATTTAATTAATTCTTTGAAGTTCTTTTCTACCCTGCCATGAGCTAAAAAGGTTTCCTTTTTCTCTTTGAGAAGGCCGTGTTCAGTTTAGAAATTCAAGCTTGCTCACAAAAGGAGATTTAACACCAAATCTTTGAGTTTAAAGTGGAGATTTGTGAGGTTCTTTTCTCTCTAGGTGGAGAGCAGATCAAAGACATTTGTTGCAATCATATTTCACTTGAGACAACTGTGGTTTGGAGGATTGATTCATTTTGATTGGGGAAGTTTCATTGCAATTCACTGAATATCCTTAAAAATTTCCTCATTCACTTTCTTTGTGACTTGAGGAAGGATCTCCTTGTTGCTATAAAGATCTATTTTTTATAATCCTCTTCAAGTTTGTAGAGCCCTTATCACTATCAAAGGGTCTCTATCTTTGTAATATCTAATAATAAAAACATCTTTTCTTTGAGGGAGCTTGGGATTTTCATCCCATGGTATCCCGTCTCCATTTAGAGGGAGGCCTTTTCTTGCTCTTTTTTTTAGTTTAGATCTAACTTGCATTCTACTTGGTCTAATTGCATTGCATATCTCTTGTCTTGATCTAAGTAGTAATTTCTCAAAATCACTGTTAGCAATCTCATTTGCCAACTAATAATTGTAAGTCTCTCTATATTTCTCTACTTGTTTAACAGCATAATAAGTAAGGAAAATTTTGAAGAACATTGTTAATCTAAGGCACTTGAGACATTGCTCTAATTTCATTTTTAATTGCTTCATTAAATCACATTTGATTTGCTTCGTTGGTCTTTATTGCAAGATCAATACCTTGTGCTTTAAATGTTATTGCATGTATCTTGGTTTTTGATATTGAAGCATATTTTCTTAATTAAAGCAATTGCGTTTCTCACCTTGCATTTAGGATCTAGTTTACATTCATCTATCTGGCATATTGTTATTTTGTGAGCACTCTATCTTTACTTGCATTACTATATTACTACTCGTGTATTGTCATTTGATTTCCTTGCTCATTGCCCATTGATACTGCCATATTTATTTGAGCATCTCTTTAAAAGCAAAGTATAAGTTTCTTTAGTTCTTGCAAGTTATACTTTATGCTCATCTTTTAATATTGTGCCATTTCTTGTACTAATACTTGTCTTGCAACATTATTTATCTTGTGACTTGAAATATTATTATATTTTGCAAGTGTTGAATCTCTATTAAGCGTTGTTATAAGGCACTGGTTTATCATTGTTAATCTAGTCATTGTCTTATTGATCTTATTGAGATTGTATCTTAAATATTTACATTGCACATTTGGTAATCAAACTTGCTAAATAATTTTTTTAAATCAAGTTGCTTAGAGAAATAATTTCCTTGCCCTTAGCCTCCTAGGCTTGTTGTTGCAACAAGTTTTCCTTTTCTAACTATCCTTAAGGACTACCCCCCTTAGCTTATCCAAGAGAGATCTGAAACAAAGTGAGTAGGTATTAGGTGACAACCCCTACTTTGAGGTTTGTGCCCTAAAGATTATACCTTACAGGGTTAGAAACTTTTCGTGCATTTAGGTGTACATCTTAGGCGACAACACATCCAAAGTACATATTCATCTAACAAAATAAGTACTTTGGAGAATTGTTGAACATGTATGACATGGAAGAATGTAACTCTCTTTCTACTCCAATGGAATAGAATTTGAAGCTCACATCAAAAGAAAGGAGATGATTTTGACGATGCAACCAAGTACAAAGAACTTGTGGAAGTCTTATTTATCTTATAACCACCAAACCAAACATTTCATTTGTTGTTGAGATTCTTTCCAAGTTTATGCAGAAGCCTTATGAATATCATTGGTCTGTTGCAAAAAGAGCTTTGAAGTACTTGAAGGGAACTCAAGATTTTGGACACAAGTAAACCAAGGTGGATGCCTTCAACTTGATTGGATGTTCTGATTCATAATTTGATGGGGATAAAGAAAATGGAGTGTCAACTTTAGGCTATCTCATGTATCTTGGATCATTAGTTGCCTCCTAGAGGTTATGCAAATGGTCAATTTCAGTGGATTCCACAATGGAGGATTGACAACTGCAGAAGCAACAAAAGAGATCATATGGCTCTGGAAAATACTTGAAAATTTGCAGGAAAAACAAGACAATTCTACTTCTCTTTTGGTCGACAATACTTTTGCAATCATGTTGGCCAAGAATCCCAAATTTCATGATCGAACCAACCACGTCAACACAAAGTATAATTTGATTCAATATCATGTAGAGGCCAAGATTATTCATTTGATAAATTGTTCCACACATGAGTAAATTGCGGACAACTTCACCTAAGTTCTTGAAAGAGAAATGTTTGAAAGTTTTAGTTGGAAAAATTGTTGTATATCTTGTAGTGTACATAGATGATCTGTTGATGATAGGGAACAATGAGATACATATTGCATCCATAAAGAAAGAGTTGAAGAAGGGCTTTGAGATGATAGATTCAGGACATCTTTACTAATAATTGGGCATTGAAGTGACTCAACATCCTAAGTACATATTCATCTCCCAAAAGAAGTACTTTGGAGAATTGTTGAACAGGTTTGACATGGATGAATGTAACCCTCTTTCTACTCCAATGGAATAGAGAATTTGAAGCTTAAATCAAAAGAAGGGGATGAATTTGA
The DNA here is from genome assembly GCA_034641835.2 of Pinus albicaulis. Taxonomy (NCBI): domain Eukaryota; kingdom Viridiplantae; phylum Streptophyta; class Pinopsida; order Pinales; family Pinaceae; genus Pinus; species Pinus albicaulis. The sequence continues at coordinate 82,192 of JAXQQM020073966.1, read as the reverse complement.
GGATGCAACCAAGTACAAAGAACTTGTGGACAATGTTTTCTATCTTATGACCACCAGACAAAACATTTCATTTTTTGTTGGGATTCTTTCCAAGTTTATGCAAAATCCTTGTGAAGGACATTAGTTTGCTGCAAAAAGAGCTCTGAAGTACTTGAAGGGAACTCAATATTTTGGACTTGTTACCCACCATTTTATGGGTGATATCCCTAGGAGAAAATTTTCTACAAGATGGTCCTTAACCAACAGCCAACAACCCCTTGCAGCAACCATCTAGCACATTGTGCCATTTCCCCACCACCTGAGCTAGCCATGTGGTCCCTCACCCATCTGCAATGATCGTATGTTTGAAGGTGGGCCTCCCAAACCTAAAGGTATGCCTTGTCATTTGGTAATTGAGTATTGTAGTTTACTTATCATGGAAATTTCTGGGCATGGATTAATGGGGTAATTCAGCGAAAAGAGTGGGCTAGGTCTGTGTTTTTGTCCCCGAGACCTCTTTTGGATGTTACCCTTGGATCTTAATCTCGTGGGATCTCTTTTATTGAACTTTGGGCTTTAGGGATGGTACTACATGGGAAACCCTAATTTTGGTTGCGTGGTCCCACTCTTTCGTCCACATATATCACCCCCTTTCTGTTCATTACAACCCCATTCATCATTTCTCCCACCTAGGTCCACATAGGGTTAGCCTCCCCTTCCGCTTGCCCACACCTTGGGTCGAGCCTGAACGATGCCCCAGAGGTCGATGCAGCTAAAAAGAAAAGTAAAACCATAATTGGCCACATTTAATAGGAAAATGTACCACAAAATGCAAAAGATGGTCGAGACAAACACATTTAGCATGTTGGAAAAAGCCAAATGCATGAGCTCTACCCCATACTTATGGCCATCACCCTAGTTCCTATGGGCCCTAGACGAGCCTCCCTTATCATTCAGGAACCCATGATTGTCCCAACCCCTGGTGGGCAACGAACCACCCTACCTTAAAGGGTATATCCACTGCTATACCTTACACATCATGCTCTTATCCCTTGAGCCTTGAGCAGTTAATCAAAGAAAAATCATAAAAGGAAAAAGGCATATGAAGAAGGGTGGAAAAATCAAGGCCGAAGTATATCATGCACCACGATTGCCCTCCTATACATTATATACCCAAGTGTGGGCTTCCCTTTATTAACTACCTGTTGACCACTGGAGTGGCACTTGATGACAATGAGAAGACTCCATGCCCAAGGATGAACCAGAAGACATTTGTACCATCAGATATCATCAGATATCATCATGTTCAACAGAGTTTTTAAACTCTACTTCTTCTTCTCATCATTTTCTTCTTCAGTCTTCAGATTCCGCAGCCCTTCGAGGATATTGTATAAATGTCACTAGCATGATGAATAAAGCCATGTAACAGGCCTAGGATGTTGGGACTCGATCAGCAAGCGAGTACACCTTGGAGTGTTTTTTTTACTTGGTTAATTATTCCTTCTTTTTAGCGGCGAATAATTTTCTAGGTTTTTTCACTCATTGCATTACCCCAAAGCCGGGGTGACGGCTTGAAGGTTGAGCCCCTAAAAAATCTTAGTGTCTAGAGTCGATGTATATTACCATGCTAGGTCATCTCTGAAATTTCGCGGAATTTGACTAGGTCTAAGTAGGATTTTTTTAATAATTAAAAATTTCCCGCAAAATGGGATTTTTTAATTATTTTCTATGTAATGATGTAAATAAGTGGTCTTCGGAAATGTCTGGGGTGTGTGACCAGTCGAAATTCATCCTCAGAGACCCAGCATTATCCTAGGACCCACTTTGAGGGTCAAAAAACGACTTATGGTCCCTCAAAAGCCGATTTTCCTAATGTCAGTGGAAAAAATGAGAAAAAATTCAAAAAAATTCATAATTGGAAAAATTTGGAAAATTTTCCAAAGTCAAAATTTTGACATGGCAGATTCAGTGAAGGTAAAAAATGATGTGGCAGCCATGTGGGGCCCACCACATGAAGCACAACTCTATTCAAAGTCAATCAAGTCAAAGAGGGCCCACGTTGAGTTAAAAAGGCAGCGTTGAAATATAAAGTATGGCTAGAGTTCAAATAATTCGATTCATTTCAACATGTGGGTGCACATTAAAATTAGAGGGGGACAAAGTGAATGACATGGCAACCACTTCATCACCATGAGTGGGCCAAGTCAACATAAGTCAAAAGGGGCTCGAATTACACACTCAAAAGGTGAAAATCAGCTTGAAAGTGTTTCACGGAATTGTTAAAGGATGAGTGGGGACAAGACTGCCACATGGGACAGTTCTTGTCCCCCACTTAATTTCAGTTGTCTCCCACTAATATCTACACAGCCAATCAGAGTTAAATGCTCAGATTAACATGAGTGGGTGAAATATGTAGCAGCAAGATGAATCTAATACGCAGATATGTTTTGAAAGGAGATACGCATCAGCTTGAAGCAGATATTTGATGACTGTTAGCTGCCAGATTTTGTTGATATTTTCTCCCGCACCATCATCCACTTGTACGCAGCTGTCATCTTCATATCTATACGCAGCCCTGTTCAGCGCTGTTCAACAAAGGATAACACAGACTTATGGAACAGCGTGACACTTGATTGGCAAGGTGTCAAATTGCAGTTTGTGATTGAAGGGTTGTGTGGGAGTTTACCCACTCCAAAATTACACATGGCAATTCAAAGCAAAACACATGTGAAGAAAAGATCAGCGTACCATCAGTTAGAAGTGTACGCTGCCCATTTTGGGAGCACACACAGCCAGTCTTCACTACCTACAGCAGTTCGTTGGAAATCTACAGAAAGCAAGCAGCCACTTGTGCAAATTCGTTTTTTGCATTAGGATCATCTCTCTCTGGCCACTTGTCATTTAATTTTTCATTGGGATTTGCTCCCGTAGTTCTATTTAAATGAGCCTTGGGCTCTCATTGTAGGAGTGAATTTTTGAAGCTTGTGCTTATTGTTACTATGCCGAAATTGTTATTGAGCTGAATAAAGAAAAGTCTTTGGGGTTACTAGCTTCTCTTGTGGTGCATTCTTTGGTTGATGAGGTATACTTGTTTCATTTGATATTGTTATTTATTGTAATCTAGTTGTTTTTCTTTGCATTTGCCTGAAGGCACTATTGTGTAGGGAGGGGAGATTTGTAGCTATCTCAGATCTCCTTTGGACTTGGTATGTTTTGCGCTCTTGTTGTAGCTTGTTATTTTCGATGAAATGACAAGCTCAACGTGGCCTCTATATGCCAAGTTTCTTTTGCACTAACAATTGGTTTGCAAAAATTGGTGTGTTCAAAGGACAGGTTGCCAAGTCCATTGGAGTGTGAAGACTTTTTTCGATTCGAATAAGTCAGCTCCAAGGATATCAGAGGTCTCATAAGTTGTTCAAGCCAACAATCTCATAAGACATCAAGAGATTTATCTAAAAGGGGGTTTCATGAGCCTTTTGCTTCTATTCCATCTCTAAAAAAAAAAAATCTCATATATTTCTTCTCTCATTTGTGCACATATCTATTTTATCTAGCATTTGAGGCTAAGTTGTTGGGTTTAAAGCCTAATTCTCACTCACTAAATCAACTTTTTTTCAAGCTGTTCTTAGTGAGGGAATTTGTAACATAAAGTGTATTTTATACTTGCATTGAGTTTCTAACTATTTCTTTAGCATTCTAACTCTTTTGTTTGTTTGCCTATAGGTGTGCTTGGAAGCAATCTAAGTTTTGAAGAAAGGGAGCTAAAGTGTAATATCCCCAAAGGGGACTAACCAGTAATAAACATAAATACACCAATACAGATATAGGAAATATAATACTGAACCAGATCACTGAATCATAACACATGGAATACCAGAAACTGAGCCATTTTATTAATCAGAAAGTACATAGAGAGGAGTACAATAAATCAGAGTAAGTGCACCTATCCTTGCCCTAGGCAAATGGAGACCCTCTCCAACGAGACAGGCTCGTTGTGACATAGATGACGTCCTGTTTACTCTTAAAAACAAAGATAGCTGCTTGGTCTTTGAAGTGAAGGCTAAACCCTCCCATGATAGAAACGGCTGTCGCTGGTGACGGCGCGAGAGCTCCTCCCGGACAATAGATCGGCCATGGAAGGCTAGAAAACGGCTGTTGAGCTGTCTCTCAATCTGCTCCTCGGATCGGGCGTCTACAAGTGGATCGCTCTGAACACTCGGATCGACGGATACGAAGCCTCTGAACGGATCTGCGTTCTCTCTCAGATCATGCAAACCTTCGGATCTATCTTTGGATACGACAATATCTCTTAGGATCTACGGCCTGTAGGAAATTTGGATCGTCATTAACCCTCGGATACGGACTAGATACGCAACTCTTTCTTGGTCTTGCAACTCTCCAAGCTGGATCTAGTGCAAAACCCACAGATCTGCAACATACAAGACTAGATCTGCCACATACAGGACTAGATCTGCAAGATCTATCCTTCCCAAAGCTGGATCTAACAATAAGCCTTCAGATCTGCAACTCTTACCTTCAGAAATGGACAGCGTCCTCACTCTAGGGCTAGACAGCGTCCTTCTGCCTCCCAAAACAGCGTTTTCTCTGCCAATCCTGAACTGCGTCCTCCTGGGACAGCGTCCTTCCTCTCCTGCAAGGATCAGCGTCCTCTCTCCAGATGAGACGGCGTCCTTCTCCTTCAAGAATCAGCGTCCTTCCTTCTCTTGCTCTGCGCAGCCACAAGAGGGCTTTCTCCTCCTCAGATATGCTTCAGAAACTGCTGCTGCTCTGCTGCTGGAACTGAAAGATGGAACTCAGAAAAACCTTACTAGGGCGGGCACTCGAAGTCCCCCGAAGCTAAGGGTGAAACCAGAAAACCTTACTAGGGCCGGCACTCGAAGTCCCCCGAGGCTAAGGGTGAGATCTCCGACCGGAGACACTCGTGCACTAAACAGTGCTGCAGACCGACTAAACAACCGGCGTGCTGAAGCAGACAAGAGTCCAGCTATCAATAAGAATATCAAATCATGAATGATCAAATGAGGTGAGAGCCTCTTCTTTTATAACATCAAACTCCCTCCAAAACTTAACTCACCCTGGATCTGCGCAGTTTACCTTGGGTTAGCCTGATGCCTCCCCTCATCATATCCACGTGGACCCCCAAGGCCCCCTCTCTAAGTTACAACGTCAATCTACTAGGAAAAAGAACACTTTATTATAAAGTGAGGTGACTAAAGTGAGGTGACCCTCTTATTTCTCACTTTATTTATTATTTCTATCTAAAGCAGCAAAATAAAGCAAAAATGCAATATTCCAATTAGCAAAGCTAATTGGGAATATTACAGTCTCCCCCGGCAAAACGTTGCTTGTCCTCAAGCAACTGAAGTGAGGGATGCTGTAAGATCTTCTCATCTTCCCAAGTGGCATCCTCATCGGGCAGATTCTTCCATCTCACCAAGAACTCTCTGATCTTCCTGCTCCGCAGCTGTCTCTCCCTGGTGTCAATAATGGCCTCTGGCTGTAATACCAAGTGCCCCTCATCATCTGTCGGAGGTAGCTCCCCGGTGACTGTCACATGCTGGCCCAGTGCCTTCTTCAGGCAGGATACATGGAAAATGTTATGAATCCGGCTGCCTTGGGGCAACTCCAACTCATATGCAACCTGTCCGATCCTACGAATCACCCTGTATGGTCCATAAAAACGAGGCTTAAGCTTCTCTGCCCCCTTCTGTTTGAGTGAAGACTGGCGGTATGGCTGTAACCGCAGGTAGACCAAATCCCCTACCTCAAAGTGTCTCTCTACTCGTCCCCTGTCTGCATATAATTTCTGCTGATTTTGTGCGGTGGCTATGTTGTCCTTGAGAGTCCGAAGGATGTCTTGGCTCTCTTGGATCCATAGTTTGGCTCGCGGAGCCCTGCTAACCCCAAACATCACATCCACAAAAGATAAGGAATGATATTCATACAATGCATAAAAAGGTGTCATACCGATAGACATATGATGGGTTGTGTTGTAGCAGTACTCGCCCAGATGTAGCCATTTCAGCCACGCTCGCTGCTGCCCACTGACGTAGTTACGCAAGTAGCCCTCCAGCCACTTGTTAACTATCTCTGTCTGCCCGTCCGTCTGGGGATGATAGCTGGTGCTCGGTGTCAACTCCATCCCTACTAGTCGAAAGAGCTCCTGCCAAAATCCACCCATAAAGCGGCTGTCCCTGTCACTAACAATGGTCTTGGGTAGACCATGCAATCTGAAAACCTCCCGGAAAAACAACTCTGCCACCTGTGCTGCTGTGTAGTGTGCCGAAATGGCGAAGAAGTGAGCATACTTCGTTAGCCGGTCAACTACCACGAAGATGCAGTCCTTTCCTTGCATTGTGGGCAAACCCGTGATGAAGTCCATCGAAACACTCTCCCACTTCCCCTCTGGAATGGGAAGCGGCTGCAACAACCCTGCGGGATGGTTCATCTCTCCTTTGTTCCGCTGGCAAACCTCACACTCCCGAACATGCTGGAGTACGTCCTCCTTGAGGCCTTTCCACGCAAATCTCTCTCGGATAGCCCTGTACATCTTGGTGAACCCCTGATGGCCCGCCAATGGTGAATCATGAGAGGCATGGAGTATTTTCTCCTTGAGCTGAGATCCCTCAGTCAAGAAGATCCGATCCCTGTAATAGATGACCTCATCTGCTACCCTGTATCTGCTATCTGCTACCTGTCCATCTAGCACCTCGCATGCAAATCTATCCTTGGAATACTCAACCAGTAGTCGAGCCTTCCAATCAGCGTCCAAGCTCATGAGGGATAACGTGGCCGGTCTACGGGAAAGGGCATCTGCTACCACGTTGTTCTTCCCTTTGACATACTCTATGTCAAAGTCGTAAGCCTGGATCTTGCTGATCCACTTCTGCTGCCTCTCCTGTAACTGCTTCTACTCCAGAAAGTACTTCAGGCTGTTATGATCTGTCTTGACTCTGAATCTGCCGCCTACCAAGTACTGCCGGAATTTGGCCAATGCATGCATGATGGCCAACATCTCCTTATCATAGATGGGGTAAAGTCTCTCGTGTGGAAGGAGCTTCCGGCTCTCGAATGCAATCGGATGACCCTCCTGCATCAAAGCTGCTCCAATCCCTTCCCCTGATGCATCGCACTCTAGGATAAAGGGCTGAGTAAAATCGGGCAATGCCAGCACCGGACAACTACTCATCACCTCCTTGAGCTTATCAAAAGCTCGCTGGGCGGTATCTGTCCAACTGAATGCCCCCTTCCTCGTCAGCTCTGTGAGGGGTGCAGCAAGCTGTGAGAAGCCCTTGACGAACTTCCTGTAGTAAGTACAGATACCAATGAACCCTCTAAGCTCTGTCACATTCTGCGGTTCTGGCCAGTCCCTGATAGCCCGGATCTTCTCGTCATGGACTCTCACTCCGTCCACTCCTATGATGTGTCCCAAATACAACATCTCTGTCAATCCAAACTCACACTTGGAGAGTTTGGCAAAGAACTGCTGCTCCTCCAGAATGCGCAAGACCGTCTCAATGTGCTGGAGGTGCTCCTCCCAGGTCCTGTTGTATATGAGAATATCATCAAAGAAAACTAGCACGAACTTTCTCAGATGATCCCTGAAGATATGGTTCATGCAAGACTGAAAAGTGGCAGGTGCATTGGTCAGTCCAAATGGCATAACCAGAAACTCAAAGTGCCCATAATGACACCTGAAAGCAGTCTTGGGAATGTCCTGTTCCCTCATGCGTATCTGATGGTACCCGGACTTCAAATCAATCTTTGAGAAGAATCGTGCTCCTCTCAGCTCGTCCATCAACTCATCGATCCTGGGAATGGGGTACCTGTTTTTCAAAGTCTTCTTGTTCAGAGCTCTGTAATCAATGCACATGCGTAATGTGCCATCCTTCTTCTTCACCAGCACTACTGAAGAGGAGAAAGGACTGGTGCTGGGTCGAATGTGCCCAAGGGCCAGCAGCTCCTGAATGGCCCGCTCTATCTCATCCCGATAGGCCTTGGGATGCCGATAAGGGGTGGTGATCACTGCCTGTATCCCCTGCTCCAACTCGATCGTGTGCTCAAACCCCCGTTCTGGTGGCTGTCCTGGTGGAATGTCTCCAAAAACTACTGCATACCTGTCGAGAAGAGTCTGTAGATCAGGGTGCACCGCCCTGCCTGTATCTACTATCTCTGAAGCCCGCAGCTCGACTGCCCACTCTATATCTCCCCTGCGGAATGTCGCATCCATGCTGTGTGCCGATACCGTCTGGGGCGGATATGTGTTCTGCCCTCGGATCTTCTCATGCCTCCCCGTCTTGGGATCATCCCACTCCATTTCCAAGGCCTTCCAATCTGTTGTGACCTTCCCTAGAGTGATAAGCCACTGCACTCCCAATATCACATTGGTGTCCGGAATGTCCACCACAAGGAAGTGATCAGTCAAAGTATAGGTGCCCATCGTCACTGATAACTCTGGTACATATCGAGCACAAGCCATGGTCTGATCTCCTGGGACCAAAACAGAAAACCCATCAAAGCTCTCCGTGGGTATGCCTCTCCGTGCGACCATCTGGGCATCGATGAAATTGTGGGTGGCCCCACTGTCAACTAGAACTGAGACACGTTGTCCCCGCACTGTCCCACGTACGCGCAATGTCAGATACTTGGGGACTCCTCGTAATGCAGCTAGAGCTCCCCCAGTAGGTGCAAATGATGCCTCTCTTGCATCGGGTGGCGGAGGCGGTAAAGCACTCTGCGCTGCATAACACTCTCCTGCCTCCTCATCATCCAACTCATCCTCTTCTCCACTGCCCTCGGAGAAGACCTCTATGAAATGTGCCTTCCCTGCTGTGCACTTGTGTCCTGGTGCCCACGACTCCTGGCAGGTGAAGCACAATCGTTTCCGTCTCAGCTCTCTCCTAGCCTCATCATCATACTGTCCTCGTCCGGGATTCACCTTGGGAGGCGGAATCCTCGTGTCCTTACCCTTAGGCTGGAAAGCCTGTCTCTGGGGATAAGGTGGCCGAGTCCTAGGCAAGACATCTTGTAGGTCACGTGCCCTACTGATAGCATCCTGAAGTGTAGCCGGTTTGTTCGATCGGACTAGACCACGAAGTGGTTCTGACAGCCCCTCTACAAACATCGTGATCAACCGAGCTGCTGATATGTTAGGTACCATCACTGAAACCCTCAAAAAGTCTGAGATGTATGCCTCTGCACTACCTGTCTGTTTGAGCTTGGTCAGCTCGAGGAAAGGCTGATCCGGGTCCTTCTGATCAAAACGTTTCACCACCCTCCTGGTGAACTCAGCATATGTAGTCACTGTGGAATGCCCCAGTGTTGTCAACCCATGAAACCACCAGTTCTGGGCCTCACCCTCTAGATGTAATGCGGCCATCTTAATGGCCTCCCTCTCTGGCATCTGGTTAAGCTGAAAATAGAGGTCTAGTTTCTCCACCCAAGACCTGGCTGTAGTCTTTGGTGACCCATCAAACATCGGCAAATGAAATTTGCTGGCTGCACGGTTACTATCACGGTGGGAGCCCCGTCCCTTATTTCGATCATGAGGCTTTCCGCCGCTTCGGAACTGCAGATATTGATTGAAAGGGAGAGCATCCATGAATTCCTGTCCCATGCTTCGCCAATCTGCAAACCAAACTGCATGAAGGTCGAGACCCCCATCTCTCGATGCCGTTTGCTCCACTTCCTCTACCGGGAAAGTAGGCATGGTAGGTCGCGTGTCCATGGAATCGGCCTTCTGCGCTGTCACAATGGGAATAGCATCTGGTATGCAACTAGACGTTCCCGATCCTTCCCCTACCTGAAAGACTCTAAGGGGCTCTTTCTGCGTCCCTTCTGCAACCTTCTTAGTTACCTCCTGCATGAATGCATCCATCTTTGCATCCATCCTCTCAGTCAACTTCTCCGTCCACTTTGATAATATGGCCTCCATTGGATTCCTCCGTTTTGCCTCTGAATCAGAATCGCTTCCCCCGAGGAGAGTGGGGCGACCCCTAGGTGCCATAGATTGCTAGCACCACAGGCTGAGCCAGATCTAAGCTCTGATACCACAAAGGCCCAACCACTACACCAAAAGCTCAAACTGTTAGTGAGGGCGGCATCCCAGGGTGTTAAGGGTGGGGTCTTAAGGCCCACCGGAGCATCTCGGGACGGGGACCCTCGCGCAGTCCCCCAATTACGCAGACCCCGGCAGCGTGTCAGGGCCCACCGGACCCTCGACAGGGAGGCTGCCCTAAACAGGGATATTACAGCCCACCACGCTCCGCGAGTCTCGACCTCGAGACCTCGGCTCTGGCTCTACAAAGGCCTTTTTCACACCAAAGCTCGGGCGGTAGTGAGCGGCATCGGGGTAAGGGGTGGGGTCTTAAGACGGAGCATCTCGGGACGGGGACCCTCGCCCCGCGATCCCCCAATTACGCGAGACCCGAGCAGCGTGGTAGAGGGCCCAGGACCCTCAGGAGAATTTGCCCTAAGCAGGGGATGTTACATAAAGCAAATAGGAACACTCTTCCGTTTGGAACCTCAAATCCAAGTTCCGCCTTAGCACTTCACCTCTACTTCTAAAGCCTCATTCTTTTGAGGAATTGTAACCGCCATTCACCTCAAGGCTTTAAGCCTTTACTTTGTAAACATCTCACAAGTAGATTTTTTTTAAACCTTACGCTTGTAACTTTGGGAAGGAGCAAATTTTAAAATGCATATTGTAAGCTCTTCCCAATCCCCTCATTTCTATAAGAGGGCCTCATTTTCATTAATAAAGAGCTAACTGGTCTTGAGGGAGCTTGGGAAGTTTTTCCCATGGTATCTCACCTACTCATTTAGAGGGAGGAAATCTTCTTGAGTGGGTAACTTTCTTTTGCTTAGTTTTCCTTTTAATTTTCTCAAACTAAATCACTTGCATTCATCATTTCGTTTGCTAATCTAGTCTAGTTGCATGTGAATAACTCATATGTTCATTTCGTTAATTGCTTAGATCACATAGTCATTTAAATTTCCTAATTTGCAATCTCATTTGCCATCACTTACTTATGTTTTTGTGATCTACTCCTCATTTGGATAAGTTTCACAACATACTACAAGTAAAGAAGCATAGCATTTCAATTTATGGCAACTTGAGTTATTGTTCTAACTATGAAGCATATTTAATTGAATCATCTCCATCTTTTACACAGCACTTGCAACTCATTTCCATATCATTTAGGCATTTCACTTTGCATGCTAGACTTGCGTCTCTAAAAATTAACCTCCAACTTAAGTTGGTTGTATAGACATTAGGGACCCTCCACCCCTATGGACTCCTCATCGTGAGATCCGAATTTCGGGCGAGGGTGAGGTCTGGGGACAGGAGTTCAATTGTAACATTGTTTTAGAACTAATTAATAAAATAAACCAAGAGCACTATCTCAACACATTTACTTGCAAAGTTCCCAATTTTCTGTTGCTATCTTGACGGTTTAAAGATTCACGTGCAAATATTATCTCAAGAAGCATTTTGGATGCAAGCATTTTTAAATTCCTTAAATTTTGCAACAAGTTTAATTCTATGGTACTTGGAAATTTGCTTCTACATACAATTTCAGTGCATGTTGTCATTTTAATGATCATTATGCTTATGGACAATTGATATATCTCGTTTCATTGGCAAATACCCTTATTTGGTGTTGCAAATTTAATTGCATATTGTGATCTTGGTCTAACACTTCCTTTGTGGGATTATTGTCATTATATCTTGATTTTTATTGTTGAGCAAGCATTTGTTATCTACTTTAAAGCACTGGTCTATATTTTGAACACGTCATTGAATATTGCTCATATACTTATATGCTTGTTTACATATTGGAAATCAAGTCATCTTTGATAAGTAATTTCTTCTAATCAATTCTCCTAGAAATCTCACATCTTAGTTTTCCTTTAGGGACCACCCCCCTTAGCTAACCTAGGAGATAGCTTAAACAGAGAGAGTTGGGAATAGGTGACAGCCCCTTCTCTGAGTTCCTTGCCACCAACCACACCTGTGGGGTTGAAGGCTTTTCCCACTAACTGTAGGTAGGTGTAGGCGGCAAGCGATAACACTACCCTTGTACCTCGACATGTGGCTCGAGATTGCCCCTTTCATTCCCTATTCCATTGATCTCTTTATCACATGCCACCACCATTTGAAGGATGTACCTTGGACATACTGTCCCCTTTAAAGGTAGAAACCACCTAATAGGGTACTTGGTTAAACTCCCCTTGGAGCTTGGAGACATTAGCACATGCCAAAGCCCGCTATGGAAGGACATGCCATTATGAAGTGCCCACCTGTTGTCCATGGTTTGTAAGCTCTTTAACTCAATTTATTTAATGACTTGTTGTACTGGAAGGCAAGCGGACGTATTGGATCTTATGCAGGATTGCAGATGGTCTCCATTTTGGGTTTGGTCTCCATATATGGGGATCTAACCCTCCAGAAGGCTACATTGGCACATGTAGGGTGTGTGTAGAGAGCCATAGAGAGCCATGGGCCTCCACAGTAGTAGAAAACACTCCATGGATCCCCAAATATGTTCAAATATTTCTTGAGATTCACCTATTGGACGAGGAAGATGTACCTGGTTCACCATGCCCATCCAGCCCCACAATTGTACCATGCACTGGCAGATGACCTGAGACCTGTATGCTGATGTGACTTCACTTACACCATCACATGAGCCCTTGCAAATGGTCTACAAGCATCTTCGATCTATTTGGAGACCCATGAGGTTACTTCTGTGCCCCCATACCCATTGCGAGCACCACAAGTTTATTATTTGGAGAACAAGGGGCCAATCCCTTGTCCACTACTTGTGGGAGTCCTATTTCACATTATGGCACCTATAGACTTCATCAAGCCTCCTTTAAGGCCCAACAACATGTACTATTGATCATTCGACCTCTTAAGAGGCTTATTCTTTTGTTTATGAGTAGTTTGGTGGACTTGTCACCAAAAGTTAGTTATCTTGTACATTATTTTATTCTAGGGGCTAATTAGGCCTAATTAGCTAAATCAAATTCATTAGAATGGTATAAATACAAGTGGCGTGATTTCATTTTAGCATCATCACTTGGATTGGACTTGTATCTCTTTAGAGAACTTTGTTATCCTTCTTGGAGGACTAAATTATGGAGCATGGAATGAATTTTGATGTTTGGATCATTTTCTCTTGTCTTGGAGCTTCTTGATTGGCAAAGTTTTGATGGTTGGATATACTCTTAATACATGTAAGTGCAATTTAATGCTATTCTTTACTTCTATTTTTGTCACATACATTGTTGCTGGGATTTTCACTATACGAGGGCTAATTTACTGCATCCATTTATGCGAAATTGTGGAAAATTTGTTTCTAGATAGTGATGCTTCATGTATGGGCCATGCATTATGAGTGAATGTTCCTAGAGATGCTTCGTCATTGAAATTTAGCTTGATAAGCCATCTATTTTGAAAAATGAAGTATAAATCTCTTAAAGTTGCTTTTGCTGCTGCCCTATTGCTATGCTAAGTTGTCTTTAAGGCCTGCTTGACATAGAAAATTTCAATATTCAATACCCATAGTCATAATTACTCTTGACTCCAAATCTTCCCAAAGGACTAAGCACTGGTCGACCTTAAAGGTTATCACCTTAAACTTATTCTTCTTCTCTCTCCTTTTCTTTTCTAGGTCTAACCCTCTAGGTCTCCTAGGGAATCATTTATCTTGCAAACCATCCATTGGGAAAATTTGATCTCCTGGCATCCTCTGCATTGGGGTTTCTCCTAGGCACCCTCCAGTTTTGAAGCAATTTCGACGGTGGGATTGTGAGATACCTCAAGCCCTAGCCTCAAGATAAATCTTGCCCTTGGTTTCCTTAGGCTAAAAGACCTCATTGGGATACCCACCTTGTCTTGTATTGAAAATTCATTCTTTGGTCCCTATCCCCTCCGAGATAGTTCAAGTACATCATTGGTTGCTAAACCCTACCCCCTTGACCTAACCCCCGGATCGACTTAGTCCCATGTGTTTCTGTAATATTCCTAATTAGCACCGCTAATTGGAATATTTGATTTTTGTATAGTTTTGCCGATTATAGTTAATTAATAAATAAAAGTGAGAAAAGGGGTCTAACTCACTTAAATAAAATAAAGTGTTTCCCTAGTAGAGGCAACGTTGTAACTTAAAGGGGAAAGCCTTGGGGGTCCACACACATGAGAGAGGCCTCACGTAAACTCCTAAGGTAACTGCGCAGGTCAAGGAGGAACTCAAGGACGCAGTTAGGGTTTTGAGGGAGCTAGCACTATAAAAGGTGGGGGTTTCACTCCATTTGGCATTGTTGATTTGATATTGATATTGAGAGCTAGACTTCTGTCTACTTCAGCACGCCGGTTGTTTAGTCGGTCTGCAGCACTGTTTAGTGCAAACTGAGTGTCTCCGGTCGGAGATATCACCCTTGGCTCCGGGGGACTTCGAGTGCCTGCTCGAGCAAGGTTTCTTTCCTTCAGTTTCAGTGGTGATTTGCAGTAGTTTCTGGTGGAGATTTGGTAGAGGAGATACCCCCTTTCTTGAGACTGCGCAGGCTAGGGCAGAGGACGCAGATCCAGAGAGATAGGACGCAGATCTGGATAGGAAGGACGCAGATCCTGCAGATCCAGGCAGAGAGGACGCAGATCTGGATAGGGAGGACGCAGACCCAGCAGATCCAGGTAGAAAGGACTCAGATCTGGATAGGGAGGACGCAGATCCAGCAGATCCAGCTAGGGAGGACGCAGATCTAGAGAGAGAGGACGTAGATCTGGATAGGGAGGACGCAGATCCAGTTAGGGAGGACGCAGATCTGATGAGCAGGGTTATTGTGTGGGGTTTTGGCAGCGTTTTTCAGTGTTTCCAGCCCTGAGGAGTTTGGTTATCTCATCTGGAGGATTTGTGGTTGGATTCACCCCTTCTTGCCAGCGTTTCATTTGGCTTCTGCGCTGTCACTGGCAGAGACAGCGTTTTCACTAGTGAGGGTTTGATTGGTGGATCTTCAGAGGTGGAGCATCAGCTTCACATTTTCTGGGGTTTGTCTGGAGGATTGAGATCAGCTACCTTTCCAGTTTTCAGCTCATAGTTCCAGTGCATTGCAGCAGCAGTTTTCCATAGCAGTTTCTTCAGCCAGCTAGGACGCTATCCCTATTGCAGCCATTATTTGTTCTGAGAGGGTCTCCACTTGCCTAGGGCAAGGATAGGTGCACTCATTCTGATTATCTTGTACCCCTATATATGTCTTCTCCGATTAATAAAATGGCTTAGTGTTCTGGCATTCTATGTGTACTTGTTCCATGTTCTGGTTCCGGCATTTTGTTTTATATATCTGTCTGGCATATTTCTGTGTATTACTGGTTATTTCCCTTTGGGGATATTACAGTTTCTGCAAGCCATTAAGGGTAATTCTTCAAAGAGCACTTGGAATCCAAACCTTTACAAGAATTTTAGGGTTTAAGGGCCTCCATCATAAGGTACATAGCCGAAACCTTAACCTTGAAATTCTCCTTGAGCCCTTCCTTGAGAGCCTTCAACCTTGCAAAGCAAACAATCTTTATATTTGAGGCTCTCTTGTGAATAGGCCCATAGGATCACCCCTCACCCTATTATTGACGTACTCATTTCGTGGTCCTTATTATATCGGGTCTCCTCCCATAGGTGAAAGTCCGTAAAGAGTAGGGAGCCATAGTCGAGGTAACAATGGGCTATTGCTCCATTGTTGCCTTTGATTTGGTAGTAGCCCTCCAAGGATCCCCTTTTAGGGCCCCTGCTAGTTTGAGCGGCAACATTTCTGCGTTGTTACTAGGGACACGAAACATGTGTTTTGTTACCCATACGACATATTGACATATCATTATTGGTGACTCCATTGGAAGAACGAAGCCTTGGTTCTTCATTAAGATTCAAATTTAATGCTTGTAGGGTGAAGCAAGCATCTATCAAGGCACTTTAAATTCACCCTGGCGACTCCTACATATTTTTCATCTATATCTCATATAGATTGTGTTTCTTTGATAATTTTCCCGCTTTGGACATCGCTAGCGTCCCTAGGCCCCCTAATCATGTCGCAGGAAGCATGGTACGTGGGGTGCTCGTGTCTGATGGTGATCCACTCTCTGCAATTGACCATGTAGAAAGATTTAATGCACATGCTTCAAGAGAGAAAGTGGTTCACCAAGATGTCCTTATGTTCATGTTCATGGGATCTCTCGGTGGTCATAGCTGATGGCTGCATGATCATGAACCTAAGAGCATCTCATCTATTGAAGAGTTCGTTGATGGCTTTCTTAGAAATTTTCAAGTATACCTTGCATTAAGCAGCTAAGAGGAAGCCTTCATTGGGCATCATCAAGACATTGAGAATCTAAGTAATGAGCAGGTAGATGAGTCCTCTTGGGGTCCACATGATGAAAAGGATGATTTTGAGAACACATGTGTTGGGAAGGATGAGTCTATGGAAGGTGAAGTTGAGACTAACCTTACTTTTCTCGAGGATATTACTCTTGATGATTCTCCTTTTGAGAACCTTGAGGAAGGTGATCCCATTAGCCCCTTGGAAGATGACATTGGAGATTACCTCCACATTGAAAAGGAGAAATGGGAAATTCCTGGTCCTCAATTTGATTGTGCTCCCATTTACGATACTGACAAGGAGGATGAGGCCGAGAATGGTCTTCCCTTTCTCTCGGGCACTATTTATGATGGCATATCCATTGATACCCTTGGGAATGGGAATCTTTATTTTCCCTTGCATAAAGAGGGGCAGTTGGAAGTGATCAATTTTCCTCTTAGGATAGACCCAATCTTTGATACTAAGGAAATCGATAATGCTCCCACCTCTCCTGAGTATGATTCTATGTTCAAATCACTTGAGCCTTTAGGTTATGATTTTGGGGAAGAAAAACACGTTGAATACAATACTTCATCCTCACTTTTGCCTTTTCCTATTGGTCATCATCTTGAGCCTTCATCAAGTGATTCCCTCACCCCTTGTCATCTAATCTCAAGTGGCAGTGAGCCCTTTTCCCCTTCCAAGTATAATGTCAAGGAAGAACCCCTCATTGATTATACTTTACCTCCTTGGACACACCCTCAGGGTTTTGATCACTCCATGACCTCCCCTCTCTAACGTGACCATGAGAAACCTATTTGTTGCATTCCTTCTTTCCCTCACCCTTCATTCCCCTCTCATCACAACCAATGTTGCACGAAGCGGGGACGAAATGGGGATGATTTTTGGAAGCGGATACGCGGAAACGTCATTTCCCAAAAATCTAGGAAGCGAAACGTCTCAAAAGCGTCTACTATATATATATATATTTTCATTTATATTAAAAAAAGCATCCAAAATACCAAATTAGTTGTAGAAGATATGAAAACATGCATACTTGTATAAAAATCAAGATAGATATGGCATCCATTTTACATCAATGGTTAATTATTCAAGCATCAACCATCTAGATGCATCAACCATCTAGAATCTAGATTCTTCTCTTGTCTCGTTGTTGCCTCTACATCGATTGTCTAGGGATATTAGTCAACATTGCCCAATTTTGATCAAACTACCTAATCCAAGCCTTAAAATATGGTGGAAAAAGCTTAACATGCTTCATCAATGATTTTGACTTGTAAATTTTTGCCAAGGCCATAACAAAGGAGTTGAACAATTAACACCACCAACATTGGGGTATATGAGCACAAAGAGCGTTGGTGATCTTGATGAAATCCCAGTCACATACCCTCATACATGATATAATCTAATGAAAAGCCACAATCTCATTGATCCTTAATTCCTGAAAACTGTTAAGTCTGTTGAATTTTGAATAGGATATGAAATTCTCTTTTCTCCATATGAAGCTCGATGAGGCTGGAACCACTCTCAAACCTCCTGAGTCATTTCATGGTAATGTTAAAAATTTATCCTTCATTTTCGTCCTTTTACTGTAAGAATTAACATTACCATGAGGGAGCATCTAGGAAGCATCTAAGGAGCATCAAGGGAGCACCTTGCGAGTGTCTGGGAAGCCCCGACCCAACTTAAGTTAAAGAAAAAAAAAAAAAACAGAACCATGTGGAACTGCCCATATCCCTTTGGATCCATTGGCGATCTGCGTGGATCTGTGCATGAAACCCCCGACCCAACTTAAGTCAAAGAAAAAAAAATTAGAACCACGTGGAACTGCCCATATCCCTTTGGATCCATTGCCGATCTACGCGGATCTGTGCATGAACCTCCACGGATCTGCAGCAGATCCTTTTCCAGATTTGCGGATTAGGAATCCGGAACCGTGGATCGGGCTTGTGTGGCTCCAGATTTCTAGGATTTGCCTCAAAATGGCGGAATCATGGATCCGCGGTTCCACTGGAGGATCGCCCAAGGATCCGTGCGGGACATGGTTGTGGCCTTGGATCCTTGAGGGGGGGGAAGGATCGTGCAACACTGATCACAACCCTATGGCATCTACAAAGAAAAATACTATGAGCAATGATTGTGATAAGGAGTTCTTGAGGATAATCATTCATTCCACCAATTTTGTGCTTAGAAGGAAGGCCCCACACTTCTAGATGGACTCATGTTCCTTCTCTTAGGGATGCCTCCCACCTCACATGGAAACCATATTTTCTCGCCTCCCGCCCACATCATCTTCCATGTGCTTGGATTTTCATCTACTTTGGAATTTGCGGCATGAGTAATCATATAGGTAGGTATATTTATATTGATTTGATGATATGTTGGTTGCATTGGCTTTATGATTACACTTAATATTAGCTTTGTCATATGCATGTTAGGCTAGGATGCATAGCATGCTGATTTTCACATTAGAACTAATGTCATATGATATTTCTCATGGTAGATTAGCCACATTTAGATTAAAATTTGCATATTTTATTATCTGTTGGTTTTACGGCCTAACATTAAGCATGGGTGATCATGAGACACTGCACAAACATGTTGCCCCATGGGTTTAGTCTTTGATATGTGCAAATAATAAGTCTTCGTTAACCAAGAGATTGCTAGTGTTCTCATGACCTCCCGTTCGAGTAGCTTCGCTCACTTTTTGTGAGATCATGTCTGAGTTGGAGCCATATGTTACCCACCATTTTGTGGGTAATATCCCTAGGATAAAATTTTCTCCAAGATGGTCCTCAACCAGCAGCCAACAACCCCTTGCAACCACCAACTAACTCGTTGTTCCATTTCTCTGCCACATGAGCTAGCTATGTGGTCCCTCACCCATCTGTTATGATTGTATGTTTGAAGGTGGGCCTTCCAAAACTAAAGGTATGCCTTGTCATTTGGTAATTGAGTATTGTAATTTACTTATCATGGAAACTTCTTGGCATGGATTAATGGGGGGATTCAGCGGAAAGAGTGGGCTAGGTCTGTGCTTTTGTCCCCTAGACCTCTTTTGGATGTTACCCTTGGATCTTAGTCCCGTGGGATCTCTTTTATTTCCCTTTGGGCTTTAGGGATGGTACTACTTGGGAAACCCTAATTTTGGTTACGTGGTCTCACTCCTTCGTCCACATATATCACCCCCTTTCGTTCATTACAACTCCATTAATTATTTCTCTCACCTAGGTCCACATCCCTCCACTGGGTACACATAGGGTTAGCCTCCCCTTCCACTTGCCCACACCTTGGGTTGAGACTAAAATGATGCCCTGAAGGTTGTTGCAACTGAAAAGAAAAGTATCAGCATAATTGGCCACATTCAACAGGAAAATGTACTAGAAAATGCAAAAGATGGCAATGACAAACACATTTAGCATGTGGGCAAAAGCCAAATGCATGAGCTCTTCCCATACCCATGGCTATCACCCTCGTTCCTATGGGCCTTAGATGAGCCTCCCTTATCATTCAGGAATCCATGATTGTCCCAACCCCTGGTGGGCAATGAATCACCCTACCTTAAAGGGGATATCCACTGCTATACTTTACACATCATGCTCTTATCCCTTGAGCCTCGAGTAATTAATCAAAGAAAAATTATAAAAGGCAAAAGGCATATGAAGAAGGGTGGAAAAATCAAGGCTGGAGTATCTCATGCACCACGATTTCTCCTTCCTATACATTATATACCCAAGTGTGGGCTTCCCTTTATTAGCAACCCTTGTACCCCGACATGTGGCCCAGGATTGCCCCTTTCATTCCCTATTCCATCCATCTCTTTATCACATGTTACCACCATTTGAAGGATGTACCTGGACATTCTTCCCCCTTTAAAGGTAGAAACCACCTAATAGGGTACTTGGTTAAGCCCCCCTTGGAGCTTGGAGACATTAGCACATGCCAAAGCCCATTATGGAAGGGCCTACCATTATGAAATGCCCACCTGTTGTCTATGGTTTGTAAGCTCTTTAATTCAATTTCTTTAATGACTTGTTGTACTGGAAGGCAAGGGGACACATTTGATCTTATGCAGGATTGCAGATGGCCTCCATTTTGGGTTTGGTCTCCCTATACGGGGTCCTAGCCCTCCAGAAGGCTACATTGGAATATGTAGGGTGTGTGTAGAGAGCCATGGGCCTCCACAATAGTAGACAACACTCCATGGATCCCCAAAGATGTTCAGAGATTGCTCGATATTCACCTATTGGACGAGGAAGATGTACTAGGTTCACCATGCCCAGCCGGCCCGACAATTGTAACATGCACTTGGAAGATGACCCAGGACCTGTATGCTGACGTGGCATCACTTACACCATCATATGAGGCCTTGCATATGGTCTCCATTTTGGGTTTGGTCTCCTTATACGGGGTCCTAACCCTCCAGAAGGCTACATTGGAACATGTAGGGTGTGTGTAGAGAGCCATGGGCCTCCACTATAGTAGACAACACTCCGTGGATCCCCATAGATGTTTAGTGATTGCTCGAGATTCACCTATTGGACAAAGAAGATGTACCTCGTTCACCATGTCTAGTTGGCCCCACAGTTGTACCGTGCACTTGGAAGATGACCCATGACCTGTATGCTGACGTGGCATCACTTACACCATCATCTGAGCCCTTGTAGATGGTCTACAGGCATCTTCGATCTATTTAGAGACCCATGAGGTTACTTGTGCGTCCCCACACCCATTGGGAGCACCACATGTTTATTATTTGGAGAACAGGAAGCCAACCCCTTGTCCACTACTTTTGGGAGTCCTATTTAACATTATGGCACCTATGGAATTCATCGGGCCTCCTTTAAGGCCCAACGACATGTACTATTGATCATTTGACCTCTTGAGAGGCTTATTCTTTTGTTTATGAGCTAGATTCGTGGGCTTGTCACCAAAAGTTAGTTATCTTGTACATTATTTTATTCTAGGGGCTAATTAGGCCTAATTAGCTAAATTAGACTCATTAGAAGTGTATAAATACAAGTGATGTGATTTCATTTTAGCATCATCGCTTGGATTAGACTTGTATCTCTTTAGAGAACTTCACTATCCTTCTTGGAGAACGAATTTTTGGAGCATGGAATGAATTTTGATGTTTGGATCATTTTCTCTTGTCTTGGAGCTTCTTGATTGGCAAAGTTTTGATGGTTGGATATACTCTTAATACATGTAAGTGAAATTTAATGCTATTCTTTCCTTCTATTTTTGTCACATACATTGTTGTTGGGATTTTGCTATACTAGGGCTAATTTACTGCATCCATTTATGTGAAGTTGTGGAAATTTTGTTTCTAGATAGTGATGCTTCATGTATGGGCCATGTATTGTGACTCGTGAGTGAGTGTTCCTAGAGATGCTTCATCATTGAAATTCATCTTGATAAGCCATCTATTTTGCAAAACGAAGTATAAAGCTCTTAAAGTTTCTTTTGCTGTTGCCCTAATGTTATGCAAAGTTGTCTTTGAGGCCTCCTTGATATAGAAAATTTAATATCCATAGTCATAATTTCTCGACTCCAAATCTCCCCAAGGGCTAGGCACTGGTCCACCATAAAGGTGATCGCTTTAAACTTATTCTTCTTCTCTCACCTTTTGTTTTCTAGGTCTAGCCCCCTAGGTCTCCTAGGGCATCATTTATCTTGCAAACCATCCACTAGAAAAATTTGATCTCTTGGCATCCTCTGTGCTGGGGTTTCTCCTGGGCACCCTCCAGTTTTGAAGCAATTGTGACGGTGGGATTGTGAGATACCTCAAGCCCTAGCCTCATGATCAATCTTTCCCTTGCTTTCCTTAGGCTAAAAGACCGCATTGGGATCCCCACCTTGTCTTGTATTGAAAATTCATTCTTTGGTACCTTTCCCCTCCGGGACAGGTCAAGTACATCTATGGTTGCTAAACCTTACCCCCTTGACCTAACCCCGGGTCCACTTGGTCTCGTGTTGTCCTGCAAGCCATTAAGGGTAATTATTCAAAGAGAACTTGGAATCCAAGCCTTTTACAGGAATTTTAGGGTTTAAGGGCCTCCATCATAAGGTACATACCCTAAACCTTAACCTTGAAATTCTCCTTGAGCCCTTCCTTGAGAGCCTTCAACCTTGCCTTCCAAAGAAAACAAGCTATATATTTGAGCCTCTCTTGTGAATAGGCCCCTAGGATCACCTATCACACTATTATTAACATACTCATTTTGTGGTCCTTATTATATTTGGTCTCCTCCCATCGGTGAAAGTCCATAAAGAGTAGTGATCCATAGCCGAGGTGACAGTGGGCTATTGCTCCATTGTTGCCCTTGATCTGTTATTATCCCTCCAAAGATCCCATTTTGGGACCCCTGCTAGTTTGAGCGGTAACAGGACTCAAGTAAACCAAGGTGGATGCCTTCAACTTGATTGAATGTTCTGATTCAGACCTGATGGGGATAAAGAAAATGGCGTGTCAACTTTAGGCTATCTCATTTGTCTTGGATCAATAGATGTCTCCTGGAGGTCATGCAAATAGTCAATTTCAACAAATTCCAAAATGGAGGAATGCAACTGTAGAAGAAACAAAATAGATTATATGACCCAGGAAAATACTTGAACATTTGCAGGAGAAACAAGACAATTCAACTTCTCTTTTGGTCGACGATACATCTGCAATCATGTTAGCCAAGGATCCTAGATTTCATGATCGAACCAAGTACATAAAAAAAAGTATCATTTGATTCAATATCATGTAGAGGCCAAGACTATTCATTTGATAAATTGTTCGACACATGAACAAATTGCGGACATGTTCCCCAAAGTGCTTGAAAGAGAAAAAATTGAAACACTTAGAATGATTCTTGGATTCACAAACATCCCTTTCTCTTAAGGTGGGAATGTTAGACACATAATCCTATGGGATCTTTATGTCGTTGTAAATATTAGGAATATGGAAAGATAAACAAACCTATTGGAAGATGAAACCAATAGTGACTCATCTATTGTATTAAATATAGTTCAAAGCTTAATGAAAGACATCCAATTATGGAGTTATCTTTGACATGATTAAATAAACCAACTTGTTCTTAATTTGATAATTATAGATGATCAGATCTACTCAATTGCTTGAATAATAATTATTAACCATGTAGTTGTTATTGCAAAATCTAGCAGGCCTAGTGAAAAGCGTCACTAGGCAACCTAGGTCAAGGGAAACAAAAAAAACCACCCATTGTCACCTCAATGGTTTGTCTTTTGCTCTTTTGTGGTAGATGAAATCCCCAGAAGGGATGCTTCCCTGGAGGAAAATCTAAGGTTTAGATGTTCAAAGATAGGTCTAAAAGGCACCTTAGGGTTTGAGAAGTAATCACCCAATAAGTATGCGACAATTGAGTAGGGTGAGAAGAAAAGGCAATGAAATCACCATCCAAACCTTGGAAAGGTTGAGAAATCAAGGGCCAAAATTTCAGGTAACTTCCCTTAGGATACTCAAGAAGAAAGAGTTTACTACAAGTTAGGTTTTGAATGGTTCTCAATAGATAGGGCATGCAATGACATGTAGCAAACAAGAGATAGAGGAAATGACCTCAAAATATTGATTTACAAACCACCAAGGTCACCAAATAGGCAAGAGAGATATGGATAAATAAAGCTTTTCACCATCCAGTAGCTTACAATAGCTAGGATTACACCACACTTAAATATTAGGTTTTGTATGGTTTTAATGCTAGATTTTGCATGAAATAAATATCCAAAATAAAGCCTAAACTAAGAGCAACATTTTTGTCCAAAGATTATTCAATTTCATCCGTAAAACAAGAAGCCCTAATATACCCCAACCCTAACTTTTCCTAGGAGCGATAAAAGAGAGAGAGAAGGTGGATTTTGTTAGGTTTTGAGTGATCAACACAACAATAGCTAGTGCCTTGTCCTCCTAGGGCCAAAAATGGATTCAATTTCATGGACCAAATTCGAGAAAAGAGTATGGAGTAAAGGAGTTTGCCCTAGGTATCCACTTGAAACCCTAGCTATTTCTTTTGTGAGGAGAGAAATTAAATAATGCATACACATTCATAGTTGCATTATGGGCTTTGAAGAGAACAATTTTGCATACAATATTATGGCAAGATTTCATAAAATATAGAGCATTTAGCCACGATAGAAAGAAACCCTACTTTATTACATAAAGCATGCAAAATTTCAATGAAAAACATTAAAAAATCACAAATTTCTCTAAGAGGCACCTTCTTTCAATCCCAAAGAAACATCTCCATGAAAATATTTCCAATCAAAGGACTTGCTCCATAAAAAAGACTACATCTTGCCAACTAGAGCAAAAAATAGCAACTTGCACTCTCTAGTGAGGTAGATAACAGAATTGTTCGTGTGATGATTAGAAACATGAATGGAGTGATCCTATAATTGTATGAGGTCAATTCACTTCCATTAATTTGTTTAAAGCCCTATGACAAGTTTAATTTTGAGTGAACATGAATCAAATGGGTTACAAGCCAACCCAATG
Source organism: Pinus albicaulis (assembly GCA_034641835.2). NCBI lineage: Eukaryota > Viridiplantae > Streptophyta > Pinopsida > Pinales > Pinaceae > Pinus > Pinus albicaulis. The sequence continues at coordinate 57,303 of JAXQQM020073966.1, read as the reverse complement.
GCTCAATACAATAAAATAGGCCACTAATTGTCCACACATGTGGGTTGAAACCAATGTTATCAAAACTGAATCAGTGATCAAACTGAAAAACTCTCTGAACCAGGAACCGGTCAAAATCAACAAAAACCGGTTGACCAAAAACACACAAAATATTCAAATTTTAAATAAAAACATATATATTCATGTGTATCCACATGAATCCAAACCATTTATGCACAAATAAGCAAAAGTTCTCATTTATATAGCATGTAAGGGTGCACATAACCAAAATAACATTGAGTGCAACACATCTCAGAACCAAAAATACAACAACAAACAAACTCTTGATGGCCTCTAGCATCCAAAACAAATAATGCTACAACAAATACCTACCTATCATCAAAATCATTGCCTATATTAGGATCTTCATCAACAATATCACCCTCTAAGCATTAAAATATGATAGAAAAATTGTAGTATGTCAAGTCAAGATTTTATTTAAGGGATAGGTACATTTTTAGTAGGGTTATGATAAATGGGTTCGACAACTAATGCCACTAACATCAAGATACATAGAGGGCTTGGTGCTCTTGATTAAATACTATTTCCATACCCTTGTACATGATAAAATCGAGTGGAAACATTGCAATCTCCCCAATCCTGAAATCCTGAAACACTGTTAAGTCTGCTCGATTTTGAGTGAGATCTAAAATTCTACTTTCTCCATATGAATTCCAATAAGGTCGTACTGCTCTCAAACATCCTAAGTCATTTCATGGAAATGTTAAAAATTTAAGTAAAAGGATGAAAATTAAAGATAAAGGAGAATGTCAATTCTTGTTTTTTATTTTTTTTAATTGCGGTTGGAACAACTTTGGTCAAATTGTACTGAACTGGCTGGTTTGGTACAAAACCAGCCAATTCAGTGAAAAAAATGCCAGTTCAGTACCAAACTGGCTGGTTCAATACAAAATTGGCTGGTTTGGTTCTAGACCTCGAACCAGACTGGTTTGACCTCCAAACCAATTGGATCGGCTGGTTCTATCAATTCCGGTCTGGTTCTGATAACACTGGTAGGGAGGTTCGTCTGTAAAAAGACCGACCTTGTAATGTTTCCTGATAAAATATCTGTTGTTATTTCCTTTTCTGCAGAATCTTGTGTAAATCAAACATATAGGGGTGGAAGGAAAACATAATTGACAGCTTCACAATGAAAACCAAGAATAGGATGCAGTCACTCTATCCATATCTGTTTTGAATCAAAAGAGATCCATGCCTAAAGTCAGTCAGCTAGGATGTGCCAAGAAGCTAACATTTTGTGTCAAAAGATATAAATGTTTAAAATTAGTCAGCCAGGTTGAGTCTCTCTGCCAAGGAGCTAACATTTTGTGCCCCAGCGAATTGATGAAGATTATTGCAGATGGATGAAATTGCATTTAGTGATCATGTAGGCAGATCTGCTACTTTGATGAGATTATGATTTATAACATACACTAACTACAAATGTTCATAAATATCATATATTTATGATGTATTACATTTTACCAAAGCTGGATAGCTCTGGTAGCTGCAGGAAGGAATAAAAAGTTCAACTGAGGGGATTGGTTTTGATATTCAAAAGCATATTAATCATAAATATGTGGTTGTCCCTCATGCCAGCCTTAATGCTTGTAGAAGTTAGTAGGAAGATTTCTATAGGAATCTGTTTACTATCCACATTTCTGAGCATGTACATGTATTGTCTTTATCTCACAAGGCAAATCAAAAGTTTGTTTACTGGTTAAAGAACGGTATGTTTGCAAGGTGTGTAGGAGGACTTGAAATCAGTTCCAAAGACAGTTAGAAAGAACAATTTCAGGCTTTTCAATGTTATGTCAGTCCATACTAAAATAAATTAGTTTAATAGCTCTATACTGGACAAGTTCAAATTGAAATGTTAGCCACGTGGACAAGACGGGGAATTGAATTTAAAAGGAACTTAAGCATAACCGTGATTTCATGTCACTGTTTGTTATTTCAGTTTGCATAAACATTGAAAACATATTGGTGATAGGTTTGTGTTGGAAAAGTGGATTCAAACTAAGTTTACCCTTTGTGTTGTTTGAGTGAAGGAATGATGAAATTTGAGGAGAAACCATTCTGTCCAGCTGATCTTGTTCAGGACGTTACAAATATGGCACTTGCAGCCACTCAGGAAAAGGATATTACTGTTACCTCTGAAATTGCAGATGATATACCGAAAATGGTCAGTTACATTGCCAAAGGTGCAGTTTACAGTTCGCACATATTGTAGATGATTGCATTTCTTTTCACTCAAGAGTAGAAAATACATACGTCTTTGCCATTTTTTATTTCACTTATCATCACTAAACATTATGCACACTTTTTTTGGTTATGGGGTGGTTTGCGGTACTGACAAACTCATCCCTACAGGTTAGTTGTGATCCACTGCGAGTGCGCCAAGTCATTAAGTACCTGGTTCTAAATGCTATTAAGTTCACCCAGAAAGGAACAGTGAGCATACGCATGGGGGTGAAACCTGACCCTGCAAGGATAGTGGGCCTGGGGACAGAAAACGAGATGAAATTTAGTGAACACTTAGGTAGCATGGAGAATAACAACACTGTAACTGGGGTTGAATCTGAACAACATAGCAAATCAGCGCAGAGTTTGTCAAGAAGTAGGAATTCTTTTATTGATTTGCTAGACATGAATTTATTCCAGATGAAGCTGTTAGAGATATCAAGGTCTTCTAAGAATGAGATCAGATGTGCCGTTGATGTTTCAAACAACGTGAGAGATGCACAACGAAATGGTGAGAAATTAGTTAGGCGAGGGAGAGAAGACACCATCCTTATTCCTGTTAATCCTTCCATGGTGACTGGACAATCAGGGCTACTGTTAGACACATCATCAAGAATGAAAGGAAGTTTGAATCATACAACTTTTGCAGATTGCAGTGCCAGTGAAGACCTAGAAACTTCAGACAATGAACTTTGTGATCAGCATTTACTCTACTGTGAAATTACAGATACTGGAGTTGGAATAGCAAAGGAGGTACCTACTTGAATTCCGGTAGTAATATCTTTCTTTATTTCATTGGTCAATTAATTTATGACAAATGCCACTGTTTATTGTTGCTATTCCTGTTAATTATAGGTATTCACATCGTTATTTGGCGAATTTACTCACGTTAATGATGGACTGACCAGGAATTATGGGGGCACAGGACTGGGTTTGGTAATTTGTAGACAGGTCAATTCTTTACTAATATTTACTCTTTCCAAATTACACCTGTAGTTAGTAAAGAGACTTCGTACGATAATTGTAAGGGAAAATGTTTATACTCGTCTGCTGTTCTGAAACATGAAACAGCAAGTTGTGTAGATCAAAAGGTTTCCTTCTGATCCTTGGCCCAAATTAGCTGTTTTGTATCCATTGTACTCATAATACTCTTCAACTTATCTGACAGAAAAGGCCTTAGCTTAAGAATTCCAATTTTATGGCAGTTGGTGGAACTCATGGGAGGACAACTTACAGTCGAGAGTGAAGTAGGCAATGGATTCAAGTTTGCGTTCACTGTCAAATGTAAAGTTTTAGATGGCACGCCAGTTGAGATGACATGCAGAAGACTTGAAATGTCCAGTTCAACTATGCTTAAGTCAAGTAGACTGACATCTGAATCCATTTTGGCTTGCACTGAAGGTCAGTCTATCACAGCAAGAAAAGCTGATTTTGTAAGTAAACTGGAAAATGACAGAACAAGTGGAAGTCCCAGAATCTTGTTAGCCGAGGATAATAAAGTTAATGTTATGGTTGCAATTTCAATGCTTAAGCGCCTAGGGTTCACAGCAAAGGTGGTCACAAATGGCGTGGAAGCTTTAGAGGCAATAAGGAAGGAAAAATATGACCTTATTCTGCTTGACATTTGCATGCCATTAATGGATGGATTGCAAGTAGCATATGCTGTTCGAAAATTTGAGGAAACAGGGCAATGGCCAGATGGAGATCTCTCCAATATGTTCTCAAATTCCCACTCCAGGTCCCTTGATTCAGGAAACACTTCATTAAGCCAAGTTCAGATGAACAACATGGATGGATTAGCAAATGCCATAAAAGATCTTACAACAACAGATCCAAGGAATCATATACCCATTATTGCAGTTACTGCCAATGCGTTGAGGTCTGAAATTGAGAAATGTTTTGCTTGTGGAATGGATGCGTTTATTGCAAAGCCTGTTGTTTTTCAGAAGTTGCGGGAAACTCTTGAGATGTACCTTCCCCAAAAGAACTCATAATTGACTTGATGCTTTGAAATGGACAAATACCAAGCTGTATGGTGGCACTTGGAGCATTAGTCATTGAGGCATTTTTTTCTATCCCCAGCTTTATTGTAATTTATCTCTATGAAGTTCGATGAAAGCGTTACCTCATGTACTTATAAGTTTTCTATCAAGCTTGGTATTAAAAAGAATGATGGAATCCTCTCCCATCTACGATTGAGAGTTGTATTTTAATTTTATCTCCAGCAGAACTTGGTGGAGTACACCATGTCTTCTCTCATTAAGGTTGTAGAGGTCATATAGAATATTTAATAAGAAAATATCAAAAAAATATTTTGTACCGCGTCTCAGAGATGGTTCATTGTAATCTTCAAGAAGATGCATCTTGCTGTAATACATAAAGATTGTTTCTTGACTTCTCCATGTTAACTATCCCTCTGAAGGGTTCCAGTTTTCTCGCGTCTTTGGTTACTTTTTAAGAAACTCATGCATGTTTTTTTCATCTTTTGGTAATCATTTTAATCGTGTTGATCTGCGAAACTTTGATCAAAAGTGTTAACAAATCCTTGTTTGCTTTTATACCGAATGAAAGAAAAGATTCAGCCATAAACTATGCCATCCGGTGGCTAGATGAACTCAAGCCATAAATAAATAGTCAGAATGATTAAAATAAAACTTGACAACCGCCTGACAAACAGATGAGTTCTTAGCAAGTTCCAAAAGCTCTTATTATTAACATACAATGACACCTAACAGACCAAGTTCAAACAACCAATATTAGTAGCAAATGCTAAAAGGATAATTATGAAAGTCACAAAATAGACATTGAAATACTTCCATTAGGCATCGGTTGCTGATGCTCTACCCTAATCTCAGAAGCACTTACGTCACCTGCATCTAACAAATTACATTCCTGAATGTTCAGATCTGAAATCAATTGAATGATGACTTGCTCAGGCAAGTCCCGAGGACTTATATTAACGGCAAATACTAGAAGGATAATTATCAAAGTCCCAAAAAGGCAGAAATTAAACTAGTTAAGCATCAGTTACTCCACCCTGATTCTCAGAGGCAACAGCACTACCCATGTCAAGTTGAATACTTTCCTGAATGTTTGGATGTGCAATATGAACACTTTGAATGCTGTCTTGTGGCTCGATGGGATTACCCCTTCAGAAGATCATGTATTCAAGTTTTGGTTCATCAAAAGCATCCTACCAAGGTGCACCTTGAGACTGCGTTGTTCAAGCATTATGTATAAGGAAATCATCATTCTTGTAGTGTTTCAGGACAAATCCCTCTTGTGGACAAGAACTATCTCCCTAGATCCGGTACCCAGATCTAGGACAAAAGCAGACAGGAACATGTAGTTTTCCCTAAGTTCAATACAATCAAATCATCAATGCAAACGAGAGTAGAATGAACTCATACCTTTTATTGAAGATTGTCCTTGTCGATTGTTTGAAATATTGTAGCTCTCAGCTTTGCCCTCAATGCTCCTGAAGCAAAGCCCTTCAGAAAATACAAACAAACAAACCATCAAAGCATATCTAATCCAAAAAATGATTTGTTGAAACTTATATACATGATCAAGGAATTGTATACCAAAAATTGCCAAATAGATAGACAATAATTAGTGGGAAATGAAGTTATGAACATATAATTGTATCAATAAAGAAAGAAGATGTTACAACCTGATGTTGCCTTGATGTTTTAGGTCTCCTTCCAACTGTCCTTCCTCTCAATACCTTGCCTTCAAAAGTCTTAAAACCATAGGTTGGATACTTCAAAAAAAATTCACCAAAGCCAAGCCTGTCTGAGATTTACTAACTAGCTATCTCAATGGGAGAGGGTTATACTTATAGCCTTGGGAAATGATAGGGGAGGATAAGGGATGGAGGTTGAGATCCAACAAGTTGGGGATACGGGCCAGATCCAAACCACTCAAATTAGATGCCATTTGCGAGGTTTCTATTTTAGAAGCTTCTTGTTCTTTTTTTATTTTTCCCTTATAAAAAGTGTCGCACCATGTGAAGTAGCAACTTGCGACATTGTCACATCTTTATAGTCATGCAACCTATGACAATGAGCTTTTTCATAGGTTGTCAATGTGCAACATGTGACATCCTTTTGAATTACAATTTTTTAAAGTATTTGCACAAGATTCTTATCTTTCAGATAAAGGTTTTTCTTCCATCTTCTTTAGGGATTGGATGGCAATGATACTTAGGATGACAAAGGATAGGGGTATGACATCAATTGCCATAAATGTTGTAACGTACACCTCTCCTCACATCTACCCAAGTAACCGACCAACTAGGGTAAACATGAGCTGAGGGCAGTTAAGAGCAGACTCAACCTCCTTGGTGACTTTAAGGAAGTGGAATCGACGCAGAAAACCATAACACAAACTCCCTACACCTGCTAGAGGACCCCCAGATTCTATTCGAGCCATCAAGTTGACTTGTCCCTGGGGCCCACTAACTTCTAGGCCTTCAAACTCCCGGATGCTCCCTTGATATGGGCAAGGGTGTGTCTGGGAGGCTCTGGACGCTCCCACAACATGGGCATGCGTGCGTCTAGGGACTCAATATCCCAGACCTATGTTTGCGTCTACAGAATTTAAGGCAACTTTTAAGGCCAAAATCTCGAACACTACCCAGAACTTGATGTAGCTTTCAGAAATCAATAAACACATGGCAACAACGCCAAATAACCAAAAAATGACTCCAGGACTAGGCTTGACCATCCCAAATTGAGATTGACATTCTGTCAAACACTTGGTATGAATGAAATCTACAGGTCTAGGATACAAGACAGAGCAAGAATGACGGAAAACTCTTATGGAACATTACAAGAAGAATCACCACCCTCTTCCTTGGACAAATATGACATCAATATGAATTACAAGTCAATATATGAAATAACCATGACATGAACCAATCATTTAACCATGCTTATAACCAACATAGAACCGTGGAAATAACAGTGAGGTAACAACCATTAAATCCACACATTAATAGGTACAAAATCAAGAGAACTTAGCTTTCATTAAACATAGGCAATAATCAATTAGGTTCGAAACTTTCACGTACCACCCGACCATAGACATGGCTGAGCCAAATCTTTCTTCAGCCAGTCACCCCCATGCCATATTCCAAGCATGAATGTGGGATTTCATGGATAAACCAATCCAAAACCAAACAAGGAATCCAGAGGTTAAACCACCTCCACCCTCAACATACTGTGATCACACCAAAACCGGTGCTCCGATCACAAAATCGAACCGAACTTGGAATTCCATCTGGAATCCATTACTATCCTCAAGGAATTTTCTGTCTCCCTGTCTCTCAGGATTTACCACAATCCAATCCCAGATCACTAGGCCCTAAACCGAGACACCACCCTCAGGCTTTACCGTGTATCTTGCCAAAACCAGTCAAGGGATTCCTAGGCCTTTGGGAATTTCCCTTGAGACCACCTCCGCCCCGGATTCCGAAATCTATCTGGCAATTCCAAAGCTCAAAACCGAGATCAAAATCCCAACACACCATGGCATCTAGAAAAGGGCAAGTCAAGGCTGAAAACCACTGTCAAAACTTGGAAAAACGATGTCACTGACAACAAGAGAACCAAATAGCAACATGCATAAACCATGAATGTCCAAACCAGCTAGGAAATCACACATGCAATATGTTACCTGCAACTATTCCTGTTGAAGCTGCTAGATCCTTCTCTTCCTTGCTTGATCTTTGCTCTCCTTTGCTTTCGTTGTCCTTCATTTGTTTGCTTTCCTCCTTTGCTCAATGCTGAAATGCTCAAAGAAAACTCTAAGTATCCAAGAGTGTGAGAGAGGGAGAATAATGAGAGAGCTCCAAAACTAAACTCACAAAAGGTACCAACTGATCCGCAGAAGCTTTTTTATCAATGAGGCCTCTATTTTCTTCATTTTCCTCCTCACATGCAACCTGTGACCTTTTACCTTCCTTTGCTCCTAATTTCCTTTATTTTCATAAATAAATGTGCCAAAAATATTTTTGCCTCTTTAATGCCTTCGCCATTTCCTTTTCCATTTTTCCTTAGCCATAAACACATATCCAGTGGTGCGTACTAGGATATCTTTGCCCAACATTAAGCTTGGAATAAGTGTCCCTTTACTGTGGTCTTGTTTTTTCCTTTATTAACTTTTATTACATGAACTTTTGCCCGGGTATGTTACAAAACCCTTCCCCTTGGGGAACACCGTCCTCAGTGTTAAAACACACCTACAACCCTGCAAAACTGTTGAAAAGCAAACATACTACTCATGGAGCTTTATAACTTAGCTCAATGCAGTATTTACAATGAGTAACATGCTCAAAAGCAAAAGCCATGATAACATGACCATATAACATCCATACTGCTTATTGGATTTTTATAACATAGCTCATGGTGCTATTTACATCCATATACATAAGTACATATACCAAAACATCACCAAAAAATATGCCAAACATATACCAAATATCAAACCAAAACTTCTTTGCCTCAACCGACAAACAATGAAGGATACATAACCTGCATATGATTCGCCATCTTCCATATAGCTTCATCGGGCCCAAAGTGCTTCCACTGCACTTTAACCTGCTCAATGGATTTGTTCTTGAGCATGAGTTGCTGTGACTGCAATATGCACTGAGGTTTCGACTGTAATTCTCCTTCTTGCTCCACTTGCAATACAGACTAATCAATAACATGATCAACATCCTTTATATACCTCTTAAGTAATGAATCATGAAACACATCATGGACTTTCACTATTGGAGGCAATGCAAGTTGATAGGAAACTGGTCCAATCCTCTCAAGGATCTCAAAAGGCCTGCAATACCGTAGTGCCAACTTGGCACATGATCCGATCCTTAAGGAGCTCTTCTTGGGCTTGATGCGCAAATAAACATGCTCCCCAACCTAAAACTCCTTAAATACTCTGTGTTAGTTTGCATAACGCTTCTGTCTGTCCTGTGTTGCTTTTAGATTCTTCTGTATAACCTACATTTCCTGCTCCATGTATGCCAACATGTTCGGTCCAATCAATACACTGTTAAATGGATCACTCCAACTGATGGGAGTATTACAACTCTACACATACAGTGTCTTGAAAGGACTTATCCCCAATGACTCATGATACCCGTTGTTGTATGCAAACTCAACAAATGGTAGATACTCTTCCCACTTTTGATGCTGATGCTTCACATACATCCTCAACATGTCCTCCAAGATCTTGTTGACCCTCTCAATTTTCCCATCTGTCTGGGGATGATAAGATGTGCTGAAGGCCAAATTTATGTCCAATCCTGCAAATAACTCTTTCCGAAAGTTGGCAGTGAACTTTACATCCCCGTTTGATACAATCTTCTTCGGGACACCATGCAATATGACTACATCTCTGATGAACACCTGTGCTACATCACTAGTTGAATGTATAGTCTTCACTGGAATGAAATGAATAACCTTTGTCAACATGTCCACAACCACCATGATAGAATCATGTTTTCTCACTGTCCTTAGAAAACACTGTGATAAAGTCCATGGAAATGACCTCCCATTTCCATTCTGGAATCACAATAGGATGTAGTAGTCCACCTAGATGTCTAAACTTTGCCTTTACCTGTTGACAGTATAAATACCTAGCCACAAACTCTGCCACAACCTTCCTCATATTCGACCAATAATAAAATATTTTTACTGTAGTCAATGCCTTTTGATACCCTGAGTGACCTAAATATGGTTTCACATTAAACTCCTTCAAGATCACCTTCTTGAGTTCACTACTTTCTAGCACATATATCCTGTCTCTAAACCTGACCAATCCATCTACCGTGAGATGATATTCCACATCCTGTACACCTGCACCTGTACCTATACATGTACTCGTATTTGTACCTATACCACTACCTGTACCTGTACCTGTACTCTGCTACAATCTGTGCCTAAGTTCCATATACCTGACATCCTACTGACCTGCCTACAAGATCATATCTTGTAAATCTATCCCATAGGAGCTCATAGCTGCAATGTGATTTACCTGTATCTCTAGAAATTTGAATAAATGATATATTATTGACCGAGATTCTCCTAATCACACACCATTTTAACTTCATGCACAATACAGAATCTCTTCTACCATTAATCATTAATTGCGGAAATAAAAACAATTGTATGCGCACATTAAAAGCATAAACAATCACACATATGAACACAGTTTTTTATGGGAAAGCTTAACGCTGAAAACCCCCCACTATCTGTATATTATATGTCATAGAGATCATGTAACAATCATTATACAAAGCTCCTCACAAGCTCTCAGTATAATCTCCAATTGCTACACACTAATCAAGCCCCGATCTAGCAAATCACATGCTCCAATCTCTTCCACCTGATAGCCTGCCTCTACTGCGCAATCACTGCTAAAGAATGGCTCTGAATGAACTCGAATTGGTCCAGCCTTGCTCACACAATCCTCATTGGCATCTCCAATCACTGGTTGTTGCAAATCATACAACTGATAGTCACACTGCTCTTTCACCTACCTCTTCATTGGTCTCCACTGAAACTGTCCATGCACTGTAGTTAACTGATGTATTATTTAGTTGATTAATGAGTTAATAATTAGTGAATTAATTAATAATTAATTCACACCACTCTCACTAGTGTATCAATCAGTTAGACTAGATATAACTAGCTCAACTATGTTTAACTAAGTTAAATTGAACACAACTCCACCAACTACCTCAATAACTCCACCAAACTCTGTCACATGAGTTCTAACTGAAGTCTCCATGCAATAGCTCCACTTAACCCTAAGGAATAGCGTAATTCCTTCTGTCAGCTCTTGTGCCACATCTGTGCACTTAACTGAAGTGCTCCAAGAGAATAAGATAATGTTTATAGTCCAAATATTATTAAGAGCTAATAATATTCGACATATCTATTTTTAGACTGGCAATCTAAAAATAGATTTCGCTCAATATGTCTAAAAATAGAAGTCCATCTATTTTTTCCGACTTGACCAACCATCCACAAATAGCATCCTGCAACTCATAGAACATGATCGACATGTCTAAAAATAGACTTGCGCCAAAAATAGCCTGCGGGCCCACTTAGTGAAGGCGATTTCTTTCCACTAAGCTCATCATCTTGTTGCAATCTCAACACTCCCTCTCAACAAGATAAAGATTATCTACCATCCCTATCCTGCTCCTGTGGTATTCGAATTTGCTCCTGGTGAGCGCCTTTGTCAAGATATCAGCATCCTGATCCTCCATTGGAATGTATGAAAGTAACATGATCTTCCACTGCACACAATCTCTGATATGATGATACCGGATGTCAATGTGTTTAGATCTATCATGAAATACTGGATTAACCGAGAGTTTGATGCAACTCTGATTATCACAATATATCACAGTAGGATCTAAGTGTGAACTGAACAACCCGACCAGGATCTTCCTCATCCATATAGCTTCGCATGCAGCCAAAATCACTGCCATATACTCGGCCTCTGCTGAACTGAGTGCCACGGATCTCTGCTTCCTGTTATAGCAAGAAACTGTTGTCGACCCGATACTGAAAATCCCTCCAGATGTGCTCTTTCTGTCCATTGGGCTCCCTGCCCAATCTGCATCCGTGAAGCCACACAACTTCACCTCATCCGACTGTCTGTACCACAATCCATATCCCGATGTGCCTCTGAGATAACGCAATACATGCTTGCCTGCCTTCCAGAAGAGCTTGGTAGGCTTAACCATAGCTTGTGAAAGCTGGTTAACTGCATAGCATATATCGGGTCGTGTATTGACCAGATACATAAGCGACCCCACCAATTGTCGATAAACAGTGGCATCCACTACCTCCGCCGAAGTAGCATCCTCCTTCCTCCAACCACCAGGAAGAGGAGTATCAACAGGCTTGCAGCCATGCATGTTGAACTTCTCCAGTATCTCCCGGGCATACTTACCCTGAGAAACAAACAGTCTGTCACTGCGCTGCCAAATTTCCAATCCCAGGAAATAATGAAGGAGGCCCAAGTCCTTCATCTCAAACTCTTTTGCAAGATCATCCTTGCATGAGAGTATCAACAGCTCATCACTTGTCAAAATCAAATCATCTACATAAAGTACAATGATCAGCAACTTACCCTCCACCACAATCTGGTATAGGTTAGGATTTGCCTCACTCTTGGAGAATCCAAGTCCGGTGAAATAACTGTCTATCCATGTGTACCAAGCACGAGGTGCTTGTTTCAACCCATACAGCGCTCTCTTGAGCCTGCACACATGTGAATCGCTGCTGAAGATCTAAAAACCTTCGGGCTGCTCTATGTACACCTCCTCCTCAATGACTCCATTGAGGAACGTAGTCTTCACATCCATCTGATGAATGTGCCACCCCATCTGCGCTGAGAGAGCAAGAATCGTCCATATGGAAGAATACCTTGCGACAGGTGCAAAGGTCTCCTCATAATCGATCCCCTCAATCTGTGAAAAGCCTCGGGCAACAAATCTTGCCTTGTACTTCTCCACACTCCTGTCAGCTGCTTGCTTCACTTTGTAGATCCATCTCGAACCCACCATTGATTTCCCTTCCGACTTTGGGACAATCTCCCATGCACTGTTTCTGACAATCGAATCATACTCTTCCACCATGGCATCTACCCATGCGGGATCCTCCACAGCTTCCTCGAAAGAGGATGGCTCTGTCACGATACACTTGCTCATAAGAGCCATGTATCCAGTGTACCGATCAGGTGACTGTCTCTGTTTGCGCTATGATGTAGGTGCTCCTACAACCTTCTCTGCATCTTGAGCTAGTCGCTTAGCTTTTGTAGTGCTCTTCCGCCCTCTGATGGTTGGCGCTGCATGAGTGGTCTCTTCCACTCCATGAACTTCATCTTGTGGCTGATCCACATCCTGAAGCTCATCCTTAGGAACTAATAGCTCCTCATCTGCATGCAAGAGTGGCGCCCTCTCAAGCGAACACTTCATGGCTTTCTCCTCATGAAATTTGATATCCCGTCACACAACAGTCTTGCGACTGTCTGGAAAATACACATGATAGTTGTGGGGTGTATCAGTGTACCCCACAAATATCCCAACCTCTACAGTCGGCTCCAGCTTCTTCCTGGCATCCTTAGTCACATGAATGTAAACAGGTGAACCAAAAATCCTCAAATGGGAAATATCATGCCTTCTGCCGCGCTCCCGGGGTACCTGGCGTTATGATCCTGGGGGACAACGGTTCTACACACACGCGCATTGCCCCAACCCACAAGTGTGCGAAAGGCCCTCCATCACGCAACATCGCCCTTGCGCACCCATGATCGTTCGTTCTTCCTCTCCATGACCCCACATCAGGCCGTGGGCGAGAGGCGATGAGCTCTCTTCGAATTCCTTTTTGCGCCCGCAAAGTCCTTGAATCGTTTTTGCAGAGATGAAACGCACCACCATTGCTACCCTAAGAGCCTTCACCGCTTCTCCGAATCTTTTCTCAACCAAAGGCCCGGTACTCACAAAACTTTGAGCATGTTTCGCTCTTCTTCTGCATGAAGAAGATCCAACATCTACGAGAATAGTCATCAACAAATATAACATAATACCTGTGTTTTGCTGTTGAATCAATCGAGAAAGGTCCACACACGTCTGTGTGAATTCTCTCCAGGATCACTGAAGCACGGTTCTCCTTCTCATGAAAGGTGGTCTTCACAAACTTACCCATAGTACATCCCTTGCACTGATCTGACTGCGCAAGAGTACCCTTAGGAAGCCCAGTAGAAATCTGCTGCAGTATCTTCAAAGCTCCATGGTGAAGGTGGCCCAATATCCGGTGCCACCGCTCGCCATCATCCCGGCTCACCACTCCTTCTGTCTTGCCTGCCATTGCTGCGCAACCATCTACCTGCAATTGATAAAGGTTCTTAACTCGAACCTCTATCCTTCGGGTTTCATCGGTTGCCTTACTGCGCAGGAAAGTTTTTCCCTTGCTAAAGACAACATCATATCCCTTGTATTCTAACATCGCCACAGAGATAAGATTCTTCTTCAATCCTGGAACATGCATCACTTCCTTCAATACGAAGGGTTTACTAGACTCCCTCTCAAAGGAAATGGTATACCGATACGGGTCGCACCGTATCTACCATCATCTCCCATATCGATGTGCACTCCAAGATCCTTCTCATCCAGACTAGCAAACAAATCTTTGTCTCCGGTCATGTGGAATGACGCACCACTGTCAAGAAACCACATTGAACCCATCATACTTGACAGGGTTTCACAAGTATCAGCCTAAAATCTGAAACAACCTGTTGAGGCTAAAGCATCTTCCGGCCTCAGCATCCAACAAACACCGTTTTTTCTTTCAGAATAATTAGTGGCATAATGTCCGTGTTGGTGACAGTGAAAGCACTTCACCTTGGACATGTCCTGCTTCTTGCCTTTCGCAGCAGATTGAGAAGCATTCTTCTTGCTCTTCCCCTTCCTTGCTTTGGAAGCCAAAGCGAAATTTTCTTCATCTGAGTTCTTTGATGAAGATCTGTCCATGGTACTTCACCTTATCTCCTCTTGAACAAAATCCGACCAAAGTCGCTCCCATCCTGGTAATTTCTCCTAACCATTGACAGAGTCCTGATAGGAATGCCAACTCTTCGGAAGCCCAAGGGGAGCCAAGCTCACCAAGTCCTCGTCATCTACAGTCACCCCCACACTTCCCAGCTCATCTCTGCATTGGATGAACTTCGTGAGGTACTTGGGCATACTGTCGCCTTTCTCCATTCTTATGTCCCTGAGTTTATCCTTGAGCGCCAACTTCCTCTGGTCGCTCTTGCTTTGGAATAAGTCTGTCAATGCTTTCCACATCAAGAATGGAGAAGCCTTACCATGAAGGCTGGACACTCTGTGATCCTTTACACCTTCCAACAGAATTCTTCGACACTTTGTTGTCTTGTTTTGCCATGAGTCAAGTGCGGCAACATCGTTAGAAGCAGGTTTTGGAATTTTTGCATCTAAGTAACATTAAGGTCGCTCGTATTTGTCTCCATGGCTACTTCCATGCATCCTCTTGGTCAAAGCTGCCCTCAGGGGAATACTCCCAATCACAATTCGTTGAAAGACATCTCAACTTCGACACCAGAAAACACCATGAAATCAAGAGCCCACTAGGCGCAAAACTCAGAAAAATGTGTTTGCAATTGCTCCAATAGTCAATATCGCTCACGATACCATGTAAAAACCAATAAACGTATGTTATTCATGGGGATTCTCAGTCACACTATTTTATTGTGCACAATATAATCTCTTCTGTAACAGGTCATTAATTGCGGAAATAAAAACAATCGCATGCGCACATTAAAACCATAAACAATCACACATATGAACACAGTATTTTATGGGAAAGATTAAAGCTGAAAACCCCCAACTATATGTATATTATATGTCATAGAGATCGTGTAACAATCATTATACAAATCTCCTCACAAAGCTCTCGGTACAATCTCCAATTGCTACACACTAATCAGGTCTGATCTAGCAAAACACATGCTCCAATCTCTGCCACCTGCTAGCCTACCTCTACTGTGCAATCACTGCTAAATAATGGCTCTGAATGAACTCGAATTGGTCCAGCCTTGCTCACGCAATCCTCATTGGCATCTCCAACCACTGTGTGTTGCAAATCATGCAACACTATAGTCACAACTGATAGTCACATTGCTCTTTCACCTACCTCTTCACTGGTCTCCACTGAAACTGTCCATGCACTGTAGTTAACTGATGTATTATTTAGTTGATTAATGAGTTAATAATTATTTAATTAATTAATAATTAATTCACACCACTCTCACTAGTGTATCAATCAGTTAGACTAGATACAACTAGCTCAACTATGTTTAACTAAGTTAAACTGAACACAACTCCACCAACTACCTCAATAACTCCACCAAAATTTGTCACATGAGTTCTAACTGAAGTCTCCATGCAATAGCTCCACTTAACCCTCAGGAATAGCGTAATTCCTTCTGTCAGCTCCTGTGCCACATCTGTGCACTTAACTGAAGTGCTCCAAGAGAATAAGATAATGTTTATGGTCCAAATATTATTAAGAGCTAATAATATTCGACATATCTATTTTTAGACTGGCAATCTAAAAATAGATTCCGCCCAATATGTCTAAAAATAGAAGTCCATCTATTTTTCCCGACTTGACCAACCATCCACAAATAACATCTTGCAACTCATAGAACATGATCGACATGTCTAAAAATAGACATAGTCTAAAAATAGACTTGCGCCAAAAATAGCCTGCATGCCCACTTAGTGAAGGCGACTTCTTTCCACTAAGCTCATCATCTTGTTGCAATCTCAACAGTATCTACCTGCTAAGAGCATCTGCGACCCTGTTCTCTTTACCTTTGATATATTTGATCTCAAAGTCAAACTCACTGATTGTAGCCAACCACTTAGCTTGCCCGACATTCAGATTCGGCTAGTCAAGCAAGTATCTCAACCCACTGTGATCACTCATCAATACAAAATTCTTTCCAAGAAGAGTGCCTCCACATCTTCAGTGCATGTATGATCAATGCTAGCTCAAGATCATGTGTCGGATAATTCTGCTCGTGTTCATTTAGTTTCTGTGACACATAGCATACTACTTGTCCACATGCATAAGGACTCCACCAAGTCCTCTCTTGCAAACATCTATACATAATACAAACACTTTGTGAGGATCTGCAATATTTAACACTGGAGCATGTGTCAACAACTGCTTAAGCTGCTCAAAATAGCCTCACTCTGTCCACTCAAAATTCTTACCTTTCCTCTGCAATGATGTACGCAGATAATCAAAATGTGAGAAGTTCCTGATGAACCTCCTATAATAACCTGTCAATCCCATGAAATATCTCACCCATCTAAATTTCTAGGAGTTTTCCATTCCATGATGGCTCTTACCTTTTCTAGATCCACTACTATACCTTCCTTGGAGACAACATGTCCCAAGTAATGTACCTTAGTCTGAAAGAAACTACATTTGATGAGCTTAGCATACAACTGATGCTCTCTCAACAATCTCAACATTGTTGTCAAATGCTTGACATGCTCTTTCTCATATTAGAATACACTAATATGTCATCAATAAATACAATCACAAAATTTTTCAAATAAGGACACAACACACTATTCATCAAACACATAAATGTAGCTAGAGAATTAGTCAAACCGAATGGAACTACAACGAACTCATAATGCTCATACCTGGTCCAAAAAGCTGTCTTGTAGATGTCCTCTTCTTTGATGCATACCTGATGATATCCCGATCTCAAGTCGATCTTAGAGAACACTACTACTCCCTTTAGCTGATCAAACAAATCACTTATCCTCGATAATGGGTACTTGTTCTTGATGGTCACTTTGTTCAATTTCTTATAGTCAATGCACAATCCGAGAGTACCATCCTTTTTATTCACGAACAACACTAGTGCACCCGAAGGCGATACACTTGGCCTAATGTATCCTTTGTCAAGTATCTCTTTCCGCTGCAACTTTAACTCTACCAACTCAGGTGTGCTCATCCCGTAAGGTGCCTTTGATGTTGGTGCTTCCCTTGGTATCAACTCTATAGAAAAGTTTACTTCCATGTGAGGTGGAAAATCTGAAATCTCTATGGTAAATACATCTTGAAATTATTGTAGAACTGGATACCTGTTCAAAACATTTGCATCCTCAACTTCCTTACCTTTGTCACTAGAGATATGTATTGCAAATAACACACACCCTTTCCTGTGACTACACTTGGCTTGCATAGTTGTCACTATCCTAACTGATGTGGCTTTCTTCTTTCCCTATAAGACTCTTGGTTCCCCATTGTCATCCAAACAATCAATGGATTTTTCATAACAATACACCTTGGTCCTCTGAAGATATAACCGATCCATACCCAATATCATACTGTATGATCCTAATGGCAATATGTTCAAGTGCATTGTTGTAAGCATACCATTTAATGCTGATTTTTGTAGCATTGGAAGGTGCTCTAAGCCCCAAATTTTGTGGAGAGGCTTAGACACTGGTATTCAAAAGAACCCAGAAACTGTTTGTGAAAATTCCACTCGGTTAATGTTTTGTTAAAATAATTAATTATTTTAATGGAGACCTTAAGTCTAAACTTAGGGAAACTAAATAATTAAAGGAAATTAATAAAACAGAGCGAGAATAATCTAGAAAAGGTGGAAATTAGGTCTAATATAATCTTAGTTGTTGATAAGAGATCTAATCTCCACTGTTGATTTCTCAACGAGAAGAGTATAAAGGAATGTGAGAGGGTCATTTGGAAATAGACAAACTGAGTGAATCTTGAGATCGAATTCTTCTGACGGAGCAGTGCTCAGACGAAGATTAGATCTAAGTGATTCAATGTAGTGAGGGGCAGAGTAGCTTCCGGAGAGATATTTTTTCAGCCGGAGAATCATCAGCAGAGAGAGGCAAGAAGACGTCCAACAGAGCCAGTGCAGAGCCAATCAAGGTGATGCAGAGGCTGCACAGAGCTAGTCAGGGCTGCGTAGAGGTTCAGAGGGGTTCCGAGATTCAACTGTCGGATCAGATCCATAAGTCGGAAGCCAGAGTGTGAGACCAAGATGTCAAGATCTGTAATTCCAGGATTCATATCGATCTGTTGTTGGGGTGACACAGTGCCTATAGGAGGTGACGCAGGGCCTATGCAGTCACTGCGCAGAGGCTATGCAGAGACCTCCAAAGGAAAATTTTCCAGTGACCGAATCAGCTAGATTTTCCAGTGATTGTGTGAGGTAAAACTCACAATTTCTTTATGTCAGCATTTCTCTTTGTAACTGAACAACCCTTGAGTTATTCAGAGATGTATCCAGGATTTTCTACTGCTTAATAATATAAACCCTCAGATCTATTGCACTGGTTTTCCCACATTGGGTTTTTCTAGGGACTTGTGTCCAAAAATAATTGTGTCCTATGTGCGATTGATTTCTTGCTCAGTTTCCTTGTTTCAGAATCATATTTTATTCAGAGTAGGTTGCTCCAGTAGTTACTTCAATAATTTAGATCTGAATTAATTCCGCAAAAGTAATTTACATAATAGAAGTACACTCATTTATTGTAGTAGGATTCCTAAGATTGTCTAATCTAGGAATTTTCACATGGTATCAAAGCGTTTGATGTGAAATAGGAAGAACTGATATGAATCTGAAGTGAAGGCCGAATTGATGTAGCAACAACATATCAAATCCCCAGAGGGATTGCACATATATAGCTAGGAGGGCTAAAGTTTTGAGGTTGTATCTCTTTGAGTGAGTTGACAGAGAGGCAGGACTTCCAGTTCAAGATTTTTCTGAGGCAGAGGGAGCTGCGTAGAGCCTTCATGCAGAGCTAGTGGGACGCAATTTTTCTGCAGGTAGTTGTCGGGAAGAGAAGCGTCAGAAGAAAGAAAAAACACATAGCGGGGAATTCTTCCTCAGTGAATTCCTAGCCGAGGAATTCAACATTTTTCCAGGGTCTGAGCAGCAGATTAGGGAAACAGATCTACAAGCTCTAGGAGTGCGTAAGCCTACCGAGGTTGCGCAGAGAGGGAGAAAGAGGGATCAATTCGACTGTTTTCAGCTAAGATGGCAACTCATGGTCTTAGAGATTAGGATCGGTTGGAGGGTTCCTCCAACTATGTATTCTGGAAGGAAAGGATTCAGTTCCTTCTAGATGAATTCAATGTCAAGACGTTCATGGAAAATGTGGTTGTTGTACTTACAGATCCGGATCAACTTACAAAGTACAGATCCGATATGGCAAAGTGCAAGAGGCTAATCCTTGATGGTGTCAAGGATCACATAGTCTCACATTTAGTTGGCAAGAACACTGCTAGGGAGATGTGGGAAGATTTGTCTTTGTTGTAAAAAGGAATTCCTGAGCAACGAAAGATGTACTTGGAGCAGAAGCTTCACATGATATAGATGCAGAAGGGGGAGCGCATTGCTTCGTCCCTTACGAGACTTTAGGAGATTTGAGACCAGTTGGAAGCCGTA
Source organism: Pinus albicaulis (assembly GCA_034641835.2). Lineage (NCBI taxonomy): Eukaryota > Viridiplantae > Streptophyta > Pinopsida > Pinales > Pinaceae > Pinus > Pinus albicaulis. Next base: position 36,966 of record JAXQQM020073966.1, on the reverse strand, counting down.
CGATCCGCCCCAACTACAACAACTATTGTGAGGCTGGCCCTTAACGCAGTCACGAAGGAGTGGAAAGTTTTTTTCCAAAGCTTTTTGGGCAGGGCTACGCTTCCTAGTTGGGAGCAGTTGTGGTTATCACTTCAGGAGGAAGAGTTGAGGAGAGATCTAGTCAAGTGCAAGGGTTCGGAGGAGGAGGAGAATGCAACCCTCGCATCGAAAGGGAAACAAGGGAAATGGAGACAAAATCAAGATGTCTCAAAGGTGAAATGCTTCAAATGTGGTGAGATGGGCCACTTCGCATCACAATGTCCTTTGAAGAAAAATGACAAGGATGAGAAGCATGATTCGACAGTTGTAGCTGTAAAGATCGAGCATGATGAGTTTGCTATGAGTGCCCATGCTTCTCCTGGTAAGAAGTGGGGTGACATAGAACTGTTGTTCACTCCGAACTGCGGTTGGGCAAGATCTTGAGGAGACCACCTCATGCATCATTACCTTGCTACGAGAGACCATAATCAACAATAGCGAGATGGAGGAGTTTTAGTGAGAGTCGAGGAGTGACAGAGATGTCAGTGCAGTGGGTAGCAACGCTCATTTCTGGAGCAATGTAGAGCAGAGCGACAATAGCGTAGCAGGAGCATCACATTGCAAAGAAATCATACGCAGTGCAGAGCAGCAACAACATAGTGCATCAGAGGGACAACACAATATTTACAAGCAGTTAGAGTCCTCAGCAATGAGGTGCATCCATTGAACACTTGTTCAGTTTTGGATGAGTTCAGATGTTTCTCTCAGCAGTTGAGTTGCAGTGTTAGCAGTGATAGTGTTAGCAGAATAGCAGATGCAACACTTGAGAGGGAGCTTAGTACAGATGCAACAGTGGCAGTGTCACATGCAACAGTAGCGCAGTGGTTGATGGACTTCAACAATGTGGAGGATGCTTCAGGGACAAAGCAATATGAAACATGTATATTATTAGAGCACCTTCCTCGCTAAGAGGGAGTGTTGATTTTTATAGCATCAGAAAGTTCTCTAAGCCCCAAATTTTATGGAGAGGCTTAGACACTAGTATTCCAAAGAACCCATAAACCGTTTGTGAAAATTCCACTCGGTTAATGTTTTATTAAAATACTTAATTATTTTAATGGAGACCCTAAGTCTAAACTTAGGGAAATTAAATAATGAAAGGACATTGATAAAACGTAGTGAGAATAATCTAGAAAAGGCAGAGATCAAGTCTAATATAATCTTAGCCGTTTATTAGAGATCTAATTTCGGTCATTGATTTCTTAATGAGAAGACTATAAAGGAAGGCAGGAGGGTAATTTGGAAATAGACACACGGAGTAAATCTTGAGATATAATTCTTCTAACGGAGCAGTGCTCGGATGAAGATCAGATCTAAGTGATTCAGTGCAATGAGGGGCAGAGTAGCTTCCGGAGAGAATAATTTCCTTAGTCGGAGAATCATCAGCAGAGAGAGGCAAGAAGACGTCCTATAGAGCCAACACATAGCCAATCAGGGTGATGTAGAGGCTGCGTAGAGCCAATCAGGGTTGTGTAGAGGCTGTGCAGGGGTTCCGAGATTCGGCTCTCGGATCAGTCCAGAAGCCGAAAGTTAGGGTGTGAGATCGGAAGGCCCAGATCTGTGATTCCGTGAGTCATATTGAGTTGTTGCTGGGGTGACGCTTATGCCTAGAGGAGGTGATGCAGGGCCTACGCAGTCACTGCATAGAGACCTCTAGAGGCAACTTTTTCAGTCACTGAATCAACCGGATTTTCTAATTATTGTGTGAGGTAAAACGCACAATTTCTTTCTGCCAATATTTATCTCTATAACTAAATAACCATTGAGATATTCAGAGATGTATTCAGGATTTGCTACTGCTGAATAATACAAACCCTCAGATCTGCTGCATCGTTTTTTCCGCATTGGGTTTTTTCGGGAACTTGTGTCCAAAAATAATTGTGTCCTATCATTAGGGGAATTATGAGGTCTAAAATGGGCCTCCTAAGGAAACTATAAAATAATAGTGGAAATAATAAAATAAGATTTGATTACATCATCAAATTTTAGAGGGAAGAAAGAAAAAAACTATATTTTCAACTCATATTTTCAACTTATCTCCTACAACTTTTACTAAAATTTTGAGTGGGAGTACTCGTTGGATGCAAAATTTAATTCCTCATCCAAGGAGAACCCATGTTGCATACTTTTGATGGGTCCTGCTATACGAAAAATGAGAAATTCATGAAAAACATGATTGCAATCACACTTTTTTATGTATTTCTCATATTTCGTGTAACAGGGCCATCGAAAGTATACAACATGGGTACTCTTTGGATGAGGAATTATATTTTGCATCCAACGAGTACTCCCACTCGAAACTTGAGGAAAAAATTTGGAAGATAAGTTGAAAATACGAGTTGAAAAAGTAGTTTTAATATTTTAGTATTTTTTAATCTTTTTACCCTTTTACTTAAAAAATGACGAATCATCCCCCATGGTTGACATCATCATCTTGAATCCTGTTGGTTCTTAAAAAGTTGATTTTTGTTGTACATTTTTCTTAGGAGGCCCATTTTATACCTCAAAATTCCCCTAATGGTGTGATTGATTTCTTGCTCAATTTCCTTGTTTCAGAATCTTATTCTATTTAATGTAGGTTGCTTCAGTAGTTACTTCAATAATTCATATCTGAATTAATTCTATAAAAGTAATTTACATAATAGGAGAAGTGCACTCAGTTGTTGTAGTATGATTCCTAAGATTGTCAGAACTTGGAATTTTCACATTTAACTCAAATGCATAAGCTCTTACCCAATGGTGAACTCTTTTCTCTGTACTTATAACTAACTGCACTAACCAAGGTTCTGCATGTATTTCTTTTCTCAAACCACACTTATCCACCAGGTCAAGATTAATATAACTACAATTAGATACATGATCAATCAAAATAGAAACAACTTGATCACAAAGCTTACCATCCATCTCAATGATAGAATCCTGATGATCTGCCTGCCTGTTGTCCACAACTGCATAAATTCAAGGAATTCTATGCCCAACATTTGTAACTTTCTATGCCTCATGTGCACTATAGATTTGGGTTCTACCTCCTTGATACTGCAGACAATCCCTCTTACAATGATCCTTACCACATATCCAAGACTGCAATGATGCTCTACTATCATCTCTAGTCTTTTTCTCTCCAGATCCCTTCCCAGTTGTATTGAACTTCTTGTAAGGAACCACATTTTATTTCTCACCTGCATCTTGTGGCCTTTCTCGCTTTGGTGGCCATCTTCCCTTAACTTTATAATTTCCTTTCAAATCACGCTTAGGATCCACTTTGTGTTTTGACTGCTCATAACTATGCTTCAACATTCGAATGGCCTCTTCCAATGATCTAGGATTATTGAACTCAATTCGGTCTTTGTAAGGCTACTAGCAGCCCATTGATGAATTTATGAGCCTTGGCCTTATTCTCCTTGAGGTAAGGCACATATCTCAACAAATCCAAGAACTTGCTAGTATACTCATCATCTATCATGGAACCCATCTGTGTTATGCACTTGACCTGTTAGACGAGATAGAACACAAGAAATACGAAACAAAAAAGGCGAGACAGATAGATATCACCAGAAAATAGACAAGCGACAAAGATATTTCATTATGCAGAAACAAGATACAATGTTCACTTGCCTCTTCGAGGGGGAAACCTCCAACATAGAAGAGCTCAATTACAATATGAAACAATGCTTCTTCCTTCTATCTAATGCTATTTATAGCCTAATGACATCCAAATCCTTAACTACTAGTGGTCCCTGACATAATCATGGGTTGTCCACCTTATTTATTAACTAAGGCCCATTTATAACTAATTGTGGTCCCTGTTATAGAATGTGGGTCGACCATTACAATTATTATTAATGCGGATAACCGCTTACGAGCTTTATTGACTCAACCAATTAACTATGACTCGGACTAGGCCCTTATGGCATTATTACATAAATAAAGGGGTTAGGGTTGGACACTAACATGCCCTCTCCCATCAAAAGAAACCTTATCCTCAAGGCTGAAGTTGCTGAAACTTCTGAAGAATAGTGTCCAGTTCCCATCTCACATTTTCCGGAGAGGTGTCTTTCCACTGGATTAGTACTTCCTTGATCATGCAACCACGAAGATGACTTTCGCGAGTATCCAAGACCTGTTCTGGTTGGAGCCAAAGCGAGCCTTCCTCATCTAATTCTGGCAGACTTGTTTGAACCCTGCAATTATTCCCCACCACTTTCTTAAGGCACAAGACATGAAATACCAGGTGGATTCGTGAAGTGGTTGGTAAAGCCATTTTTTAGGTGACAACTCCTATACACTGAAGTACCTGAAAAGGACCATAGAATTTGGGGGCGAGCTTTTGACATTCTTTTTCTTTGTGAGAGATATGCTTATATGGTTGGAGTCATTGGAATACCTGGTCATCGAGTTGAAATGACCGTTCAGATTGATGTTGATCGACTTTATGCTTCATTCTGTTCTGCACTTGATGTAGATTGCCTTTGAGATGAGCGATCATGGCAGCACGATTCTGTAGGAGTTGATCAACTTCTTGCACTTTGGAAAAATCGGGGAGGTAAGACACTGGTGATGATGGAAGTTATCCATATACAACCTCATAAGGTGTCATCTTGGTGGCTTCATGATAGTTAGTGTTATACCACCATTCAGCTAGAGGTATCCATTGGACCCATTGATGTTGTTTGTCAGAAGTGAAACAACGTAGAGAGGTCTCCAAGCATTTTTTGACTACCTTTGTCTTACCATCGGTTTGAGGATGATATGTTGTACTGAGTTGGAGTTTCTTGCTGTTATAGGTCAATTTGGGCACAATTCCCAATGACCTGGTTAAATTGGACATCATCCCCAGAACCAATGAAATAGGGTCTATCATCCCCTATCATTTCAGTTGCTACATGCCCTAAGACTTCCATTGCAAGGTTTCCAAGATTTGAAGTACATGTTATAACTTATGAGCTCACCAACGCAACCTCTCAAGGGACTAACTTCTTTGCATATGCAGTTACCTCCATTCAAGGGTGCTCTAAAAATCACTTCTCGATATTCAATAGTGCGTTGGTCAATTGGGAGCGAAATTCTCATTTTTCTGGAATCTACACATGGCCAGTGCCTTCTAGAAGAGTCCATGTGTCAAACTTTGAATCCATGTGTCCATCTAACGCTTTTGAGCTTGGGAAAATGTCTTGAATATTATTAGAAAGTCATTGATTGAGAAACAACCTTCAGCTGTTTTATAAATTGAGCACAGATCCTAGTGCTTGAGAGGGAAGAAATTTGGTAAAGAAATGATGTTGAATTCTCAATTGAGTGTTTGAGTTTGAGTGATATGTTGCTGGAGATATGTTTATTGTGATGAGGCTGGGATGATGGTAGAGTTGGTGATATCAAATCATTTGTTGATTGTAACCTCCCCCTTCTATCCATTAATAAAGATTGCTGTTCATTTTCCCACATATGTATCTGTATATGTTTCTATCTTTCATATCATGGATTCTTATCTGATGTATATGTTTCATGTTTCATTGATTTAACTGACTAAGGTAAAAAACCATCTATATATTGCAATCTATTTGTTGTTTAGTGTTCATACTTGCAGGAACTAGTCTAGTGATTAAAGTTGGATTAGAAGCTACATCAAGAGAAACAGAAGGAGAATAGGAAGCGCTGGGACCCCAAGTAAGTTTCTCCATTTTTTTGTGTGTCTATTTACTCTTAGGAAAAGTGTTTGCAAAGTCTTTGATATGTTGTTCTAAATGCATAGCATCACATTTAGGGAATGTGTTTTATCCGTAATTCATAATTTTGCATAACAAATTGGCGACTCCGCTGGGGAGTTTACCTTCATCCTTGGTGTGTTTACCTATACTTATCCACCAAGTAGCGTCTAATCTCAATTATTAGGCTTTTGAAACAAAGAATTGCATTAGAAGTGTGTTTAAGTATGTTGAATTTTTTTCTCTGCTATGCCCAACGCACTGTCGGTCAAGACATAGTGCTTTGCATAGCATTGTCTCCCACTCAGGGGTGCTTTGCAACGCACTGTCTCCCCTTAGAGACAGCGTTGCCCCCTAAGCCAACCAAATTCCCTTTGAATTTTTCATTGCCATCACATTCAACCTTTTGTTTGTTGTGTTTTCAATTGTCTGATACCTCATAGAGACCAGTGAATTTTCCTGAATCTTCCTCCTTTGAAAAGTAAGTTTGTTCAATGTCTCTTTAAGTGTTTTTCTTTATCATTGACAAATCAAATTCAAAGTATTTTTATTTCTGCATTAGATCCATTTTTTTTCGTAAAGGAATTTGTTGTTAAATTCTTCGTTTCTTGTAGGAAAAATTGTAGTTCCATTCTTCATTTTTCCTAAAAGAGAAATTGTTGTTAAATTCATCGTTTCTCAAAGAAGAAAGCATTTGTTTTTTTATTTTATTTGATGCATATAGTTTCCTTTTTGCATTCACATTAACGGGATTGAAAAGAAAAACCTGCATTTACATATAGTGGATTTTGTGTTTTGCATAGGAACAAATTAGGAAAGTTGCATATTAGTTTGTGCTCTTTGTTGTTTGCTCTCAAAACTAATTGCTCTTTCTATTTAGTAGCTAATATTTTCATTGAAAAAACTAAAATTGAAAAGTTTGCTTATCATTTTAGTTTGCATTTTATGAATTTCCATCACATCATCATGGTGAACCTTGAAAGGCAAATTGATAAACTTGATCAACTTAAAATTTACATCAATTTACCTAAAAAAGCATTGGAACCATAACAATCACAGTTAGAAGGTTTAGGCTAGAGATGTGTTCCGGCATCGTAAAACATAGCAGCTGTCGTTAATTGTCTACGATACATTCTGAGTGTGATACCTCACTCCACATACGTAAGTATATCGTAGCTCGTCCATGTACCTTCGGGTATATTGGGCAATGTTATAGTATGAAAAGTATAAAGGGGTGCTCTCACTGTGCGGTTTCGCATTAGAAAGCACTAATACAGACTTGGGCCTCCACGTACCTTCGGGTATATTTGGGAGGACAACTTTAGGTTGCTATCCATCCATAGTGAATTGAGTTGGCCGCCTTGTAAATTTTGATACACCGAACACAACATTTCGGGGAGATTGCCTCCCTGTACTTCGTGGTTCGCTAAGAGGTATTATGCAGTTCACAGTTTCTTGGTAAAATTTTTGCCTAGCATTACCCTTTTATTTTGTTTATTTGTTTTTGGTCATAAAATAAAGTAGTCATCGTGGAAGAAGAAAATACCTTTCCTCGTCGTTCGCGTAGACTTGCATTGAAACCACCTTTTCCATCGGAAGTCACTTCTGGTCGGTGAAGGCGACATCGCTCTATCGAAGCTAGTGCCATCAATACCTCTGGCGAAGCATCATCTTCCCATATACCAGAGTCGGCACAATTTTTTTCTACAAATCTTGGTTCATCTACTATTGTCGAGATGGAGTCCTCAAAACTACCCATGGTCACGATCCATCCAATCAGTGAGACCGTACCTCCTGAACTCGATGTTGTTCAACTGGAATTTGATCCAGACCCTGTCTCTTTTTTCCAGAACATCTGCATCCCGAAGTCGAATGACCAGAAGTTGTTCTTGTATTGGTCACCCCACAATCTATTGTAGCGATTGAGTCTCCCATATCACGCACTCAACCTCTTGAAATATACTTTGGGCCTGATGGAGAAATCCTTCCACTTGGTTTAATTTTGATTGAATAAATCCCACAAGACGAAACACTCTTAACTCCAACCCATTTTGGGGAGGATCTTTACCTGTACGAATATTTTCCTCAATCACCATCCTCTGCTTTTGTTGATCTTGTACCTATTCAAGTTTCTGTCGATTCAAAAGGGTATACATTTGGTCAAGTAACCATGCATGAACCAACATATTCAATTGGACCATCTATTCTAATTGCGTCAACACCTACTCTCGCTACCCTGTCGATGTTCACAACTTCACCAGAGCTATATTTATATGGTGGCCCTATGGTACCATTAGGTTATAAATATTTATATGGAATTTTCTCTAGTGCATCTTCAAACCCATGGACTTCACCATTGTCATCATCTAGTATTCTAACTGGTAAACCTATAGTGAGTACTGAATGACTTGATCCTTATATCCATCATCAAGGCAATATCAAGCTGGTCCATCTGGGTCTATTCCATCTAGTACCATCTCAACTGGACTCCCTGCATTTGGAGAACACTGTTTTCTGTCTTATTATACTCTTCATGCTGGGGGGAAACCTATGGTAACCCACTTTGACAATACTCCATTGTAGTTTGGTCAACCTAATGTAGAAATGAATGTTTGTCAATGGCAGCCCACTCTGCCTATTCAACCACAAACGGCTGTACACTTGTATCAACCGGTTCAACCTGTTTCACCCACATCAATTTCAATTGTTAATACATCTTTACCCCTGTTACAGACTCAAACTATTGTACAACAACCGTTTCAGGTCAGTCCTCCAACTAAATACCCTCAAGTATTGGGCTCTCAGACTCCAACTCCTTCGGCTAATTTACAACAACCACCTGTAACCGGAATCATTTATTCACAATATGGAGTACCATATTATGGGATGCCACAATCACAACCAGGTTATACCTATTCTCAACTGAATCCAAGTTATTCTAATTTGGGTTATAACATTAGTGGACAAACCCCGTGGCAACCACAGGCGCAAATACCTCAACCTTCATTTCAACAAGTATCGTACCTAGGTTTTGGTCAACAAAATCCTCAAGCGTTTTCCTATCAAAACAACCCCTATCTGGGTTACCAGGAACAGATTCCTTATGGTAGTGCTCAAAGGCTTGTTGCCCAAACAATTCCATCATACCCCGACTATGCTCAACCCGACCTCAATCGGTAGTTGCTCTTTGTTGCAACTTTAGAGTTACCTAATTTAAATTGGCTCACCAATGACCCAATCAACTATGCTCCTTGGTGGCCGGTGATACCTCATAAATTACCCTCGAATATTCTTAAGTTCAATGGAAACCCTGTGGAAGACCCGTCGACTCATGTTATGACTTATCATTTGTGGTTTTCATCAAACTCCCTAAATTATGACTCTGTTCAACTACGTATTTTCCAGTGTACACTCACTGGTCCGACTGCAAAATGGTACATTGAATTACCTAGAGCTTCTTTTGATAATTTAACTGCCCTAGCTACTGTCTTTTATACTCACTTCTAGTTACCCATACGATATGAAACTAGAACAAAACTTTTGACTAATTTTAAACAGACTAATGCTACTCACATTTCTGATCATATTCATGAGTGGCGTCGTCTTCGTAGAATGGTTAAGACATTTGTTCCTGATCAACTCCTTTCTGAGTGGTTCATTAAGTCCCTATTACCATTTATAACTGAGGATGTGGCTAAGGGTGGCGTCGTCACTGAAGAGCAGTGTAATATCCCAAAATAGGGAATTTATACAATAATGAGAATACCTTAAGGTATTCTAAAGTTGGAGATGCAGCCATGTAAGAACACATATGGAATAACAACGTTATATTAATGCATAAGATATCAGAATATCTCAATAGCCATCATATTGATCATAGCAACAAAAGTGTATACAAGATGTTGAGGAAAAAGCTACTCAAGATAGGCAATAATTAGCCTCAAGAAACAAGTACATTAAACACGACCAAACACTGCTACACAAGAGTGCCCAAGCTATGACTGCGCATTTTATAGGAGACACTGCAACATGCTGAATGATAATATAGAGATATAGCAATATATGGCTCAAGAAAGGCAGGGGAGCAAGCTCTTAACCCTTGGAAACAATAATACAACAATCCTTAGAAGGATTGGCTGAAATATATACAAAATGGAAAAACTGCAGAAATGCTGGAGATGCAGGGTAGTAGCTGCAACTCAAAAAATGGATGGAGATGGCTAAAGATGATGCACAATCTGAAATATACCTCCTCTAATAGATCTCTCAAGTGATAGGCTGATCCTAACACTGAAGATATCACCCTCCAAAATAGTGGTGCAAACCCCCACTGCAGATACACACTAGAATAACGCAGTCTAGGAGAGGGACTGCGCTGTAGTAAATGGGAGATGCTTGGCATGATTCCAAGATATGAAAATCAGCTCTGAAACCTTCCTCAATAACCTCCCAGAGGAATAGAAGCTCCCTCCTCTGAAAGATGAGCCAAGGAAATGGTGTTGTGGAACCCTCCACTACAAAACCCTGCAACACAACGTTATACTTCAGTAGAAATAACGCTGTAGCTGAAGGAGGTGGCTTGGCCTTGAGCCTAGTTGTGGAGAAATGAAGTGCAATCCTTCAAGAGGCCTCTCAAGAAGGAGAAGGAATCCTAAACAGGAATTCCACTACAACTCTACTAAACAGCCCGAGAATGCAAAGAGTCTACAAAGACCAAAATCAAATACTCAAGCATAATCCTCTATGGCTACCTCTTCCTCCTTTTATGCAAATGAAGGCCTTATTGCCTTGGACCCCACACATTAGGGTTTCCTCCACCAAGTGATCTTCCTCCCATGCAAACTGCGCTGTCTTCCCAAGCAATCCACACCCTCTTTGGCAGCGCTATTGACTTGGTCAAACTTGACCTTGTCCTCGTGCATTTGCCCATTTTCACACTGGAAGGTGAAAAATAAAGCTACTCTATTGATCCCCTTCACACTATGAGGGATTTTATTCCTGCTTATGGGTCTCCCCACCCATTTTATTCACCTCCTAGATGACATAAGCAAAATCAATGTTCCAATTAGCTTCATGCTAATTTTGGGAACATTACAGTCCTCCCCTCTCAAAGATTGCTTGTCCTCAAGCAAATGCAAGGATAGAACTAAGTTATTTCTCCTCCTCTCCCTGTGGCATCCATGTATGATGAACTCCTCCAAGTAAAAGATGCTATCTCATCAATCAAATCTCCACATTGCTCCTCCTCAGCATGCAAGCCAGCTATCAAATTATCATCATGTAAAGGTGAAATAATCAAGAGAATAGCAAAGTGATGTCTAGAGGTCCCTTTGAGGAATGGGATCTGAAATATAATGGGAACTATCTTCCCCATATGGATCCTCCATCCCTAAGCTATTAGCCATGCAAAATGAGTCACCTCCCAACTAGGAAACTCCTGGAAACTTTCCTCCACCTTTGGCTCATGCAAAGTAGGTGCGCTGAAAATCTGCATATGGTAGACAAGGTAGCCTACCCCACGCTGTCCATCTCTCCACTTATGATAATTGTAGAGTGCTGGTTGATGTTGGGCTGCAATAATGTTTCCCTCTAGTGGAAAGGTGAGGACTAGATCTCCAAAGATCTCTCCTCCAACGCTGCAAATCAGGCTGGCCCAAACCATCCCATATATGATGAGTTGGAAGTCACCATCAAATGGAGTCCATTCAATCCTATGCCCCTCCCTCATAAAGAGACAAATGTGTTGCTGTGGTGGCCATATTATCTCCCATGCTCCCCTTAGAACATGTACTGCACAAAATATGGAGATCTTCTCTCCCAAAGGACACATCCATCCAATGTGTCTCTCTCCCCCAAACATGCTCCTCATGAAGACAGAAATAATAGAAACATAGGGAGCCAAAATGAGAATCACGCTTTCTGCCATATGTAATAAGTGAGAAGGACAATGGTCCCTCAAGTGTAACCAACGCAGCTTGACTCTCAGCTGCAATAGAGAGTGATAAAATGTGTGGCCTTTCAACCACTTGCTTGCTGCCCCAATCTCCTCATAAGTATGGAGGAAGTGAGTGATGTATGGTGTAAAGTGAGCATGTCCTCCATAATACACCTCCTCCCCAAGTCCTCCTAGGGAATGGCCATCAATCATGATTATGGCCTCAAGTAGACCACGAAGCCTAAAAGAAAGAATGCTCCTTCTTGGAGCAACATCCTTCACATATATGGTTAAGGGATATATACATACATTATATAAATCATCATGTAAACAATCAACACCCTTACCATATTTTTTTCTCATGAAAAAGGAGTAGCTCATAGATGAGTCTGCTCTCATCCTCAAAGAGAGAATAGATGGTTGTGCTAACTCTTCCAAAGAGTCATGTCTCTCCTCCTTGAGCCTACCCAAGACTCCCAACACTGTATCAAGCTCTCCCAAGGTCCCCACTCCTCTGAAATCAATGAGTGGCACCTCAACTAGTGAAGCATCCATTCCTCTGTTGATCCAGTGGTCTCCTCGGTGAAATGTCTCCATGCAATGAGACATCATCAACAAGAGATGATTGCATATATGAATGGACAAATCTTTCCATGCTCTTACTGCACAATCCAGTCTTCCTCTTAGGTGCATCAACCTTCTGAAGTGGATAGGGGTGTGTAATCCTCATCCCATGATGTTGGTTCTCCTCCCTACCTCCTCCTTGTATCTCCATGGTTCCACACATCCTCATCAATGGCACATTTAGATCATGAGTTGTGCCTTGATCTCCATACATGAGACCCTGGGGAATTCCTTGCAAAGATGCAAGAATCCCTCCATTTGGAGCAAGAGCTCCTATTTCCTCTGCATGAGGCACCAAATAATCTCTAGATGTGACAACGTTGTTTCCCTCAACCTCTGCAACATGAATCGGAAATATCCCAATGATTGGATCCATTTTTGGAAAAGATATCTCCCTGTCCCCTTTCTCATAGATGTGAGATGAAAGTCTTTCTTTCAGCAAGGTATAGTGCAAGTTTTCAACCTCCTCCATGGTTTTCTGAAGTGGTTTTGAGTTTCCATGCAATGCTTTTGTTTAGGTTTCCTTATTTAGCTCCACCATATGTGTCTCATGAATCCTTCTATAAAATATTTTCACTAATGCCTTAGTGAAACTTGCATAAGATGTAGTGTTTACATTTCTTAAAGAAAAGGATTCAAAGATCCACCAGGCATAGGCCTTACCTCTCAAATGCAGCGCTGCAACTTTGATGGCTTCATCTTTAGGAATTTGGTGCTGCTACAAGAAGGTATATAACTCTTCCACCCAAGCTTTGGCTGAACATGTAGGTGACCCTTCAAAAGTGGATAGAAGAAATCTATCCTGCTGCTCTCTTCCCTTCACCTTGATCTTGAAAAACTCTGAAAAATTGAGATGATCTCGGAATTTATGAGTTTGAGACTCATACTCTTTCAGGAGATCACTAAGGGTTTCCCTCCTAGAAACCTCTTCTTCTCTTTCCATCTCTCTCATGGCAATCCTGGACATGTGACTGCGCTGTGTATTATGGTGTGTGGCTGCTTGCTCACACTCCTCATATGAAAATCTAGAGTTTGCTTTAGATTCAAACCCTTTTGGATATTATCCATACATCTCCCTCCTTATCTTCTTGAGATCTTCATGAATGTTTTGTATATATTTAGGAAGAAGCTTTGTAAGCCTATCCCCTTTTTGTCCTCCAGAAGATGGAGTATTTTTCCTGCTCATCTCCTTGTCTCCTTCTCGATGAGAATAGGAAGTGCAGGGTCCTTCCTCTTCTATTTGCTTATCCTCCTTGGGGAGGTTATTCATGGATCTGAAATATGATGAGATAAAGCCCATCCTCTTCTGATCTCCTCTGGCTAAGACTCACAGGTTGAGCCAAGATTGTAGCTTTGATACCACTGTAATATCCGAAAATAGGGAATTTCTACAACAATGAGAATACCTTAAGGTATTCTAAAGTTGGAGATGCAGCCATGTAAGAACACATATGGATCTGAAATATATATGGGTGAAAGATTGATAGCAAGCAGGTATCACTAGGAAGAGCTGTAAAGGACTTAGAAAATATGTTACTAAGTATGGCGTGAACTCTTTCTAGAGTAAAACAAGTCCTGGTGTATTTTGTTTCATATCTACTTTGAAAAGTATTTCTTCTCTACAGGACCGACTGACTTCATTTGAAAAGGGCATTATTCAGTCCCCTAGAAAGGGGAGGATTCTTAACGCAGATATGGCTCCCTCCTTGGGGAGGTTCTTCATGGATCTGAAATATGATGAGATAAATCCCATCCTCTTCTGATCTCCTCTGGCTGAGACTCACAGGTTGAGCCAAGATTGTAGCCCTGATACCACTGTAATATCCCAAAATAGGGAATTTCTACAAAAATGAGAATACCTTAAGGTATTCTAAAGTTGGAGATGCATCCATGTAAGAACACATATGGAATAACATTGTTATATTAATGCATAAGATATTAGAAGGTCTCAATAGCCATCATATTGATCATAGCAGCAAAAGTGTATACAAGATGTTGAGGAAAAAGCTACTCAAGATAGGCAATAATCAGCCTCAAGAAACATAGTACATTAAACATGACCAAACACTGCTACACAAGAGTGCCCAAGCTATGACTGTGAAGTTTATAGGAGACACTGCAACATGCTGAATGATAATATAGAGATATAGCAATATATGTCTCCAGAAATGTGGGGGAAAAAGCTCTCAACCCTTGGAAACAATAATACAACAATCCTTAGAAGGATTGGCCGAAATATATACAAAATGGAAAAACTGCAGAAATGCCAAAGTTGCAGGGTAGCAGCTGCAACTCAGAAAATGGATGGAGATGGCTGAAGATGATGCACAATCTAAAATATACCTCCTCCAATAGATCTCTCAAGTGATAGGTTGATCCTAACACTGAAGATCTCACCCTCCAAAATAGTGGTGCAAACCCCCAATGCAGATACACACTGGAATAACCCAGTCTAGGAGAGGGACTGCGCTGTAGTAGATGGGAGATGCTTGGCTTGATGCCAAGATATGAAAATCAGCTCTGAAACCTTCCTCACTAACCTCCCAGAGGAATATAAGCTCCCTTCTCTGAAAGATGAGCCAAGGAAATGGTGTTGTGGTACCCTCCACTGCAACACCCTGCAACACAACATTATACTTTAGCAGAAATAGCATTGTAGTTGAAGGAGGTGGCTTGGCCTTGAGCTTAGTTGTGGAGAAATGAAGTGAAATCCTTCAAGAGGCCTCTCAAGAAGGAGAAGGAATTATAAATAGGAATTCCACTGCAACTCTGCTAAACAACCCGAGAACGCAAAGAGTCTACAAAGACAAAAATCAAATACTCAAACATAATCCTCTATGGCTACCTCTTCCTCCTTTTATGCAAATGAAAGCCTTCTTGCCTTGGACCCCACACATTAGGGTTTCCTCCACCAAGTGATCTTCCTCCCATGCAAACTGCATTGTCTTCCCAAGCAATCCACACCCTCTTTGGCAACACTGTTGACTTGGTCAAACTTGACCTTGTCCTCATGCATTTTCCCCTTTTCACAATGGAAGGTGCAAAATAAAGCTACTCTATTGATCCCCTTCACACTATGAGGGATTTTATTCCTGCTCATGGGTCTCCCCACCCATTTTATTCACCTCCTAGATGACATAAGAAAAATCAATGTTCCAATTAGCTTCATGCTACTTTTGGGAACATTACAAGAAGGTCATTTCTCTTGCCCAATATTTAGACTTGATTTATACTCAGTCTAGCATGCTCTACGAGAAAATTCCTAACACATCGCAATCTAATTTTATTGTTCCTACTCCATCAAAGGACTCTCATGCTGAAGACAATATGATTGGTACTGTAAGCACACATCATACTACTGCATCTGATTCTGCGCTTTCTTCCGAAATTAATGCCGTGTCATTTGACAAAGGAAAAAGTGACAAGCAACCCAGAAGTAAGAAAAAAGGGAAATCAAAGAAAAAACAAACTTCTAACCTATAGGAAAGATCATTTGATAAATTGTTTGGAAATCACAAACCTCATTATCCATGCATAATATGTAATGAGGAACACTTTGTTCAGGATTGTTCTCACTGCGCTGAAGTCTCGAAAATGGTTAAGACCTCACATGCGTCAGCTGTGTTGATAGATCCATTTCCAAATCCATACACAAATTTGGTTGCTTCGGATTCAGCTTCTAATTCCCAAGAGCTTATGCTATCTGTCACAAAGCCATCGACAAATGTTTTGGTGTCAATGCGTAATAAAGATTATGGTAGTCAAGCCACTGATCAACCTACTACCTCGACCACTAATCCGTCTACGGAATCGTTACCACCACATGTTATTCCTGAATTGACAATCAAGCCACCGAAGGGAGTAATTCATAAATGAACATATAATCCTCAAGCAAGAGCTACTTAAAATTATAATATAGTTGAATATTTGGCTCAATCCCCTTCAGCTATGTCAGATCTTGAGGTATTACAAAATTGTCCCTCCTAGAAACAGGCTTTGTTGTCGGCAATTGGTGGAATTGATCCGACTGATTCTAATTTCGTAGTCTTTAATCATACGGGCTATGTGCCACAATTACCAGAAAAATTGGCATTCTCCATCCAAGTAAATGTTCTTAATCAGCTTGTTCATCGTACTATTATTGATGAGGGAGAATCTATGTGCATTATGTCTCTAAACTTTGAAGTCACTTGGCACATCGTACTTATCTCAATCATCAACGATATTGAAGGCTTTCGATGGAAATACATATAAGACTTGCAGTGTTATCAATAACCTGCATGTAGAGATGGGGAAAAAATAGTGAATGTTGATGTTGAGGTCGTTGACGGACCCCTTGAATACAATATTCTACTTGGAAGGCCATGGGTATATGCTATGCTTGCAATTGTTTCTAAATATTTTAGAATGACCTCCTTTCCATATAAAGGTGTTATCACAGTCATAAATCAACTATCCTTCTTTGCCTCCAATTCCCAGGTAACTGGAAGTGTTCTGTTTGTTCACGCACCCCAACTCGCACTTCAAAACATTGGTGTAGGACTCTTAAAGAATTCCACTCTCATGGGAACCTTTGCATTACCGCCGCCTGCGACGTCGGCAGAAATTGCAAGTATAGAGACCTGCTACATGATCTCTTCCACTCCATCTAGCTTAAGGAAGAGTGCGGGTGATTATGACTTTGTTACGTTGGATGAGTTTTTGCCGCCCAATCCTATTGAGCTGGCATAACAGTCAATCTATCTGGCTTGGGTGGCGAATCCGAAATCAGCGTCGCTGGTTGTTTGGGTTGATCGTTCCTTAGATTTTGGTACTCCATCTGATCCTTTTTCCTCAACTTTCTTGACAGATGAGAATATTTTGGAAACCATGATGTTGGAAGGAGAACCATGGGAAGATTATCATCATCGTTCCTATCTTCCTGATTATGAAGAAAATAATCTTAGTGAACTATATCACCCATCGATCGAAAATTTCTTTTCAAATTCTTTTCCTATTAATGCAATCGATTTTGAGCGAAACTTGTCAAATATTGAAGAAACCATTTCTATCGATATTTCGACCAAACCTGGTGTTGTAGAAAACATTCATGTCGGCGTATCTTGTTCTCCATCAGAACTCGAAAAATATCACTCTCTCTTTCGTGAATTTCGTGATGTATTTGCTTGGTCTTACGAGGAAATGCCATGCATAGATACTAGTATCATTGAACACACTATGAATATGTATCCTGATGTCAAGCCGGTACATCAACGCCTTCGTCCTGTTCATCCAAAGAAGGTTGATGCCATTAAAGCAGAAGTTGAAAAACTTTTGCGTGCTGGTTTCATTTACCCTGTTCCACTAACTGAGTGGGTTTCCAAAATCGTTCCTGTTATGAAAAAACAAGGAATCATCAAATTGTGCATCAATTATTGGGATGTCAATCTTGCTTATCCAAAAGACAACTATCCTACTCCTTTTATCGACTAGATTATTAATGATTGTCCTGGATGCGAAATCTTTCGTTCATGGATGGATTTTCCGGCTACAATCAAATCAATATCCACCCAGTGGATCAATATAAGACAACATTCATCTGTCCCTGGGGCACATTCACTTATTGGAAACTATCATTTGGTTTAAAGAATGTCGGGGCCACTTTTCAGAGAGAAATGGATTATGATTTCAATGACATCAAGCACATTGTTCAACCTTATCTAGATGATTTACTCGCGCATTCACGAAATTAGACTGATCACCCGATGCATTTGAAAGCCATCTTTTCACGCTGCCGACACTACTAAATACGCCTCAATCCACATAAATGTGTGTTTTGTGTTGGTTCTGGTCATTTTCTTGGATTAGTCGTCTCAAAATAAGGAATTCAAATTGACCTATTGAAGGTTTAGGCATTCTTGATTTTCTTGCGCCATCAAATTTACTTCAGATACAAAAACTTCAAGGAAAGGCTAACTTCCTAAGGAGATTCATACCCAACTACACCGAAATGGCTAAAGAATTTACTTGACTCTTAAAAAAGGGGATTCCCTTCCATTGGGATCAAATTGCGCAAGCTTCTTTTGATGCTGTCAAGGATACTCTTGTCTGGGCATCATTAATGTATCCCCCCAATTATCAAAGTGATTATTTCTTATATATCGTCGTGGCTGATATGACCATCGCTATGGTATTGGTCCAAGTAGAAAATGGGATAGAACATCTGATCTATTACTTGAGTCGTAATCTCAATGATACAGAAGTGAAGTATTCATACGTAGAAAATCTTGTCATGGGGGCTGTTCAAGCTGTCCAAATATTTCACCACTATATCTTGCTCTGGAAGACCATTGTTATTTCGAATTGCAACCCCATGACTTATATCTTATCATGTCAATTACTGGGGGGCAAGTATTCAAAATGGATTTTCATTTTGCAAGAATTTGATTTGGAATTAATCAAATCCAAGTAAAAAAAGTCTTTAGTTTTGGCCAAGATTCTCTGTGACCTTCCCTCTGATAGTACTGCTACTACGTTAGAACCATCTATTCTTGACGAGTCCCTATTTCTGATCGGATCATCTGATCCTTGGTATGGGGATTTTATCATTTATCTCCAGACCCAGACTTTTCGGCCTGATACCTCTTGCTCTGACCAACGACGTATTCGATACCAAGCCAAAGATTATATGATTGTCTTTATTGTCGTGGTGTCGATACAATTTTAAGAAGGTGTCTCACTCATGAGGAGGCTGAAAAGGTTTTAAATGATTTTCATGCTAGAGCTTGTGGTGGAAACTTTTCTGGATACACTACCGCACAGAAGATACTCCGTGCTGGTTACTTTTGGCCTACCATATTTCGCAACTACATCCTCGCGGTTAGAATTTTTCATGCGTGCCAGGTATTTGATCGTAAAATCCATCAACCTCCAGCGCTAATGCATCCTGTTGTCTCTGTGGGACCATTTTTGAAATGGGGCATTGACTC
Source organism: Pinus albicaulis (assembly GCA_034641835.2). NCBI lineage: Eukaryota > Viridiplantae > Streptophyta > Pinopsida > Pinales > Pinaceae > Pinus > Pinus albicaulis. Next base: position 17,659 of record JAXQQM020073966.1, on the reverse strand, counting down.
CATGACCTGTAACCCTCGTTTTTCCGGGGGGCATGGTTATATTATTGTCGTAGTAGACTACTTTACCAAGTGGGGCGAATCGATGCCTACATTCAACAACACAGGACAAAAAACTGCATTTTTTTATTTAATCATGTCATTGCACGGTTTGGGGTCCCACAAGCTATAGTCACAGATCATGGGAAGCATTTTCGCAACCACATGATGACTGAATTAACTACCAAGTTAGGATTGTCACATGATAATTCTACTCTTTATTATCTACAATCAAACGGACAAGTTGAAGCTATAAAAAATATTCTTAAACGTATGCTAACGAATGATAGGAGTTCGTAAAAGAAACTGGCATTTGATCCTTTACTCAACCTTGTGGGCGTACCGAACCTCGGTGAGAAACGCAACCGGATTTACTTCCTTTCAATTGGTGTATGGTCTGGAATCTATCTTTCCAATCCAATGTGAAATACCATCATTAAAACTTGCAATCAACTTGTTACTTGACACCTCAGATGAATAAGTGTGTCTTTTTAACCTCATCCATCTTGATGAAACGCGTCGTGAAGTCGAATTGGCCAATGAAGCGAATAAGAGACGTATAAAGGCGCAATATGACAAAAATGTCTAGCCTGGAATTTTCTTAGAGGGTGACTTGGTACTTCTTTATGATCAAGAAGCCGATGTAATAGGTACAGGGAAATTTGAGCCATTATGGTATGTCCCCTATATTGTCAAAAGATTTATTACTAAGGGTGCCTACGAGTTAGTAGATTACGATGGAATTCCGTTGGCGCAACCCCGAAATGTGTTGTATCTGAAACATTACTATGTTTAATCATGAGCATAGCATTTTTTTGTATTATATTGTATATATATATATATATATATATGATGTTGATTTTAATTCACTGTCTTAGTTTGTTTTTTTAGAGTTTTCTTGACGTTAGTAATCCGCTTTACATTTCATCGCAGATGTCTGAATCTTTGGAACCATTTGTTGGATATGCTGATGGTGCTAATCGTAGTATGCAAAATCTATCCTCTGTAGTGTGGCACATTTTCGCTCCGAACGATGAGTTAGTGAGTTTTCAAGGGATTTGTATCAGTAGATCGACAAACAATATCGCTGAGTATAGCGTGTTGATCGAACTTCTCTATGATTCCATTTCATTTGGTATTAATTGCATCATCATAAGGTTAGAATCACAACTTGTGGTATTACAACTTACTAGTGTTTATACTGTTAGAAATCCAACACTGCATCGTTTGTTCCTAAGAGTTCAACTTTTGGAAAGACACTTTGATTTTATTCAATATCAACACATTTCTAGAAACTTGAACACATTGACTGATTCTTTAGCTAATCATGTTATAGACAGACATTTTCAACACATGTAAAGATATATTCACATTATTGAATATGATAGCGCAATAAACATAGGAAAACACTGAAATAAAATAGATAGATAGTTATAAGTTTTTACAAAAATTTGTTCCCAAAACACATTGGTAATCTAACCTCAAAATGTATGCAATATGTCAAAAGTAAACTAGTGATGCTCATGGTAACATGCTATAGATCTAGCTATCCTACGCAGTAATCACATTCAGCGGTTAGAAACACCTATAGTGTGGTGCTGCAGTCGCATGGGTAAATCTTCGATCCAGAAATCTGGAATCCCGAAGGTCACCCCCTCTATGTGCTACTGAAGCTTAGACAGAGTCTCAACCATGTCTAAATCCTGAAGGACTGCTCTTGCAACAACCCTCTCTACTGGCTTGTCCGCTCCATGCTCCGGTTCCTCTACTTGTTGAACTCGACTAACATTTTCATTACATTAAAACTTTATTTTAGTATTGGGAAAACATCAAAATACAAAAACATTATATAAACCTTAAAAAAATAAAAAAAACATGGTCAAAAAATTCTTACCGATTGCACCCCACTGAGTTCCTTCTGGTAAAGCTAAGTCTAGATCTCCTTAGAAATCAATGCCTGCATATGAATACTCATCGATAGCGATAACCTGTTTCCTGAACCAGGCGAAGAATGCAGTCGATAACACAATGGAAAATTGGCCTGCATGCCTACCTATCAATTCTACCCATCTCTACATCCTCAGATCTCTAAGGTTAGACACACCCAGTGTCACATGCTGAGGCTGCATCAGTGGAATCTGCTCTAAGGCGAATGAAATGAGGATCGAACCATAAATGAAGTTTTTCTTCCTTCCTCCCTTTGCCTTGTTCAGTTTTTATTTTATTTGAAAAAGTATAGCTTCAGACTAGTTGAAGGCTGTTGGCTCCATGAACTCTAGCGCATACTACATATATGATCTATTCGCTATATGTAGTGTAACGGTGCCGACAGGCTTTGCGATCATGAAAAGAATGGTTCTCAAAGGCAAATCGCGAACGTCACAGATGTTTATTTTCCCATCCTTGCTTGGTTCTACCCCTGGATAGCAATATTGAAAAACATAGTCTCTCACTGTCTCTCCTCCGAGAGCAGACCCTGAGAGGGAAATAGACAAGCCTCTCCTCGACAAGCCTGTCAGAAAATATACATCCTCCACTGTAATAGGAACCCCTTTGTTCCTAATGTGAAATGCCTCAATAGCCAGATCCCATGCACGAACTTAGAACTCCAAGAGTTATATTTTTTGCCTCATCCCTAACAAGCCAAAGTACATTAATAACCTACAATCTCTTAGGGCTCTTACTGTACCTGGATCATTTAGGGAAATCACATTTTGTTCTTCATGCTCTCTTTCTCTCCAAGTAATCGTCATTCTAGTCCGATGAATTCCTGAAACATAACCATCAAACTCATTAGACTCCTTTTCATGCAAAAAAATTAGGCACATTTTGGGTACAATGCAAGAATCAAGAATGTGAATTGTGCCCAACGCAGTCTTGAACAAGAGACAGTGCATTGCATATGCACCTAGGCTTCAATTTAGGTGCTCCACAACGTAGTTTTTGATGCTCAAGGGTGCGTTTCCCTCTTTGGAAAATAATTTACCTTAAGGGGCCCAAATCCCTAAAAATTTGCAGTAAAATGAAATGAATTGACTACTAATGGAAAGAGAGGGTTTATGGCACCAACCTGGATCCAACGGCGATGAAAACCATCCACAGAATCGATCGCAATCAATGGCTGAAGTTCAAGGGCAAAAATAGGTTCAGAGCTCCAAAATGCAGTTGGTAACTTTCAAATGGTAAACATGAATAGTAAAACTCTTTAATTAGTCATTTGATTATTTGCAAATAATATTTATTGCTATGACTATGGTTTTATTCTATTTTTATCATGAAATAGGTATTTTTAATCCATTTTATGTTGTTATGAACAGGTTTTGCAACTGATGAGTAGATTAGTCGTGCAGATTTATTTCAAGAATGATTCGACCACAAAGCATACTTTTATCTTTATTTTCCGAGTTTTGATAAAAACAAAAAAATTACTTGAAGCACACTTTTATATCTTTTTATAGCTTCGATAATAGAAAAAAAGGAACCCTTGGAGTCTTCTTTTAGCTCTTTTCAGAATCCGATAATGTGAAAAGATTGCTCAGCACTTGTCTTTTCGAGCTCGTAAAAGTAAATGAATTGATATCTACTCAGTATAAGTTTAACCCTTTTCTGGACGGAGATAGATTATTTACGAAAAAGGAATGCCTTAGTCAAACATGGCTAGGAGGTTCTCTCAGATATTATTTTAGACTTTTTTCAGATATGAACGACAACTTTATGAAAAAGTACTTATGGAGTTTTCTTTTGTCCTCTTTTTCAAACTCTATAAATATGAAAAAGGATCAGGTTGTAACTGTCGTTAGGCTCGTTAAAACATAAAATATAAATGGGCTTGTCGATCATGGCAAGAATCGAGTTTCATTCATCGCTAGACTCGTTAAATTATTAAATAGTGATACATTATTCGCCCGAAGGGTTGAATTATAGATCAAGCATATGTTATCCTCCTCAAGCTTGTTAAAAAATAAAGAGGTGCTGGTCGACAAATGACCGGGGAAAATTTGGGATAGTGAATAGAAATTTTTATGGTAACAGGTCTCTCTTGAACATGACACTTCACTCCATCACTGTGACTATTTGGGTTGGGTAATCTTCTTGACAGTTCATTCATACGTATGGTTCATCATACCTTCACTTCGGTTTTGGGTCAATGATGCCAACTCATCTCAGTGTCGCCGATATGTTCAAGAGAAGTCATCCAATGAATACTCATCCTTCTGAAATACTCATAAACCTTCATTCTCATGATAGCCATCCCTGAACATTTCTATATCAAGTGACATTTTGTCTCTGAAATCGGTAACTTCCGTTTCGCAATAAAGTGACTTCTTGTCGACGTCAAATCATCATCCAGGAAGTTCACTTAGAAACATCATCTTCCAGTACCATGAGGCTTGTTACAACATCAACAAGATCCTCACTTCCGGAATTTTGTCCGAAATATTTTGTTTGGCGTTCGACATCAAATCATCTATTCACGCCTTACAAAATGTATTGTAGTACCTTGAGGGCCATTAACATCAATGGTGGTTCTCTCACATTTGTTAACAGCTCACATCATTGGCTGGTAATCAAACGATGTCTTACCATGTTATACTACAAATCATATATTCGCATGGATAGACTTGTACCCGAATGATCAAGTGAACGAGATAAGAAGACCCCGGATCTAGTTTCAGCCATCCGGGCTGCGATTTCAAGATTTTTGTACACATCATCTGTATGGTGACCTTACATACATATCGTCATTCGAACATGGGCCTATATCTGTAGGAATGTCTGTATTGGGAAACATTCCAATGTAGACGAATTTCTGCACTATGTACATGTTATTAGATAGTTTACGTGCTAAGCATGGGAATGCCTTCCCTCAACAATTCGTGATCAAGAGGATATATCATGATGTAATGTATTGTAATATTGATGGAGGTCGCCACTCTGCTTCAGTTTCAGCTCATCACAGTGTAAAGCATCTCATTCAAAAAATATTGTTATTATTATTTTGACTTCATGCTTTAGGGGGCAGCTGTTATAGGTCAATTTGGGCACCATTCCAAATGACCTAGTTAAACTGCACATCATCCCCAAAACCAATGAAATAGGTTCTATTATCCCCTATCATTTCAGTTGCTACATGCCCTAAGATAAGAACAAGAAAAAAACATCCATGAATTCCATTACAAGGTTTCCAAGATTTGAAGTACATGTTATATCACCTATGAGCTGACCAACACAGCCTCTCAAGGGACTAACTGCTTTGCATATGCAGTTAACTCCATTCAAGGCTGCTTTGCAAAGCACTTCCTGACATTCAAGAGTGCGTTGGTAATTGGGAGAGAAATTCTCATTGTTCCAGAATCTCCACATGGGCAGTGCCTTCTAGAAGAGTCCATATGTGTCAAAATTCGAATCCATGTGTCCATATAACACCTCTGAGCTTGGGAACATGTCTTGCCTATTATTAGAAAGTCATTTATTGAGAAACTACCTTCTACTGTTCTATAAATTGAGTACAGATCCTAGTGCTTGAGAGGGAAGAAATTTGGTAAAGAAATGTTGTTGAATTCTCAATTAAGTGTTTGATTTGAGTGATATGCTACTGGAGAGATGTTTATTGTAATGAGGATGGGATGATGCTGGAGTTGGTGACATCAAATCAATTTCTGGTTTTAACCTCCCCATTTTATCCATTAATAAAGATTGCTGCTCATTTTCCCACATATGTATCTGTATATGTTTCTATCTTTCATATCATGGATTCTTAGCTGATGTATATGTTTCATGTTTCACTGATTTAACTAATTAAGGTAAATAACCATCTGTATATTGCAATATCTTTGTTGTTTAGTGTTCATACATGTAGGAACTAGTATAGCGATCAAAGTTGGATTGGAAGCTACAACAAGAGCGACAAAAGGAGAATAGGAAGTGCTAGGACCCCAAGTAAGTTTCTCCATTTTTTTGTGTGTCTATTTAATCTTACGAAAAGTGTCTGAAAAGTGTTTGATATGTTGTTATAAATGCATAGCACCACATTTAGGGAATGTGTTTTATCTGTAATTCATAATTCTGCATAAGATGTGCCGTGGAGCTTAAAAAATTCCTGCAAAAATTTTCTGGCAACGATGGTTTCACGGTCTGACACAATAGAAGTCGGCATGCCATGTAGTTTGAATATTTGGTCCATGAAAACTTGCGCCACCAATGTTGGGGAAAATGGGTGGGTTAGAGCACAAAAATGGGTATATTTAGAAATCCTATCAACAACTACCATGATAACATATTTGTTTCTAGACTTTGTGAGGCTAGTAATGAAACCCATGGAGATGTCTGTCCATACTTAAGCAGGGAGGGGTAAAGGTTGTAAGGTTCTTGGTTGCTTGATTGTTTCCCCTATGTTGCGCTGGCTTACATCACATTTAGAGATGAAAGTAAGAATGTCATTTTTCTTGCCAGTCCAAAAGAAGGAGCAGCAGGCGCGCACATAAGTATTCTAAAATCCTAAATGTTTGGCTGTTGGAGAGGAGTGCAATTCAACCAAGATGTGGGGTTTGAGATTTGAGGTTGGGGAGAACACTATTCGATCCTTGTAAGAAAGAACCTCATCCTGCTAGGAGTAGTCAGTTGAGGCATTGGGATCGTCTCTCAAGTCATTAATGAGCTGGGATAGGGAGGGGTGGGCGAGCCATTCCTGGCGAGCATCTTCAATCCAATCTGATCGGGTTAGAGAGAGTGATAAAAGGGTGCTCTCATCCTCAAATTTTCACAATAAGGCATCAACTACTACATTTTCATGTCCCTTTTTGTAAATGATTTCATAATCATATCCCAACATTTTTCCAGCCATTTATTTTGTTGTGGTGAGAATAGATGCTGCTCTAGAAAATATTTCAGATTATGATGGTCATTACGTATTTGGAATCGTATTCCCAATAAGTATGGGTGCAAAGTGTCGACTGCATGTAAGATGGCCATATTTATTTCTCATATGTGGATTGTACCAAATGTTTGCCACTGATTTGTTGAATAGTGAAGGCCAATGGTCTACATTCCTGCATTAATACTATACCAGAAGCATCACATTCAATTGCAAAATATTTGGTGAAGTTAGGTAGAGCCAAAACTGGAGTGGAGCAACAGCCTGTTTGAGAGCCACGAAAGCCTATTGCACGGTGCTAGTCCATAAGAATGATTTTTTCCTCAAAATATTAGTTAGGGGACGTGCAATACGTCCATATTTTCTAACGAATTTGAGATAGTAACCTGTGAGACCCAAGAATACCCTCAAATTCTTCAAGGTTTTGGGTTGGGGCCACTTTTGCATTGCTTGAATCTTCTTTGGATCGACCCTTACTTCATCGCGGCCCACAATGTGTCCCATTTACTCAACTTCTTCCATTCCAAAGGAGAAATTAGAGAGTCTGACAAACGATTTATGGTCTTGGAGCAATTGTAGTATTTGGTCAACATGCTAAAGGTGCGTATCCCAGGTGAGATTGTAGATGAGAATATCATAAAAAATACCAGGACAATTTTTTGAAATAAGGCTTCAGAAGGTGGTTCATGAGACTCTAAAAAGTGGAGGGAGAATTACAAAGAGAAAATGGCATGACCAATAATTCATAGTGGCCTTCATGAGTTCGAAAAGTTGTTTTGGGGACATCAATTTCCTTCATGCATATTTGATGATAGCTAGAGCGGAGGTCAAGCTTGGTAAATAATTTATCACCATGGAGTTCATCAAGAAAATCATCCACCACGAGAATAAGGAATTTGTCCTTGATAGTGAGTTTGTTAAGGGCCCTAAAGTTAGGACACATGTGCCATTCTCTGTCCTTCTTTAAAACCATGAATACATGATATGAATAAGGGCTCGTGCTGGGACGAATAACCCCTTCTTCTAGAAGCTCCTTGATGGTTTTTTCAATATCATTCTTTTGGGAAAAAGGATAGTGATATGGATGAACATTTGGTGGTTGAGCTCCTCGGATCTGAGGAATTATATGATCATGCTCACCCCGAGAAGGAGGAAGTTCTTGTTGCTTTTCAAATACCTGCTGTTGTTGTGGATTAGTCGCACGGGTGTACGAAATTGCACAAGCTTAGAGAGTGTGGTCTACTCTCTAAACTATTGGTAACAGGCAGAAAGTGGGGGAGCTCAAAAGCATAAAAATTAATGAAAATAATATGCTGAAGTATGCTCTGGTTAAACTAAAACTAAAAAAACACAAAAATACAAAAGCTATATAGAGAGTTCCAAACAATAATAATGAAAACGATGGCTCAATGGCCTCTTCTTATTAAATTTTCAGAATGGAGAAAAAATTTTACCCACTTGCAAAAGGGCGCAATGGTTCTAGGTCTCGATGCAAGGATGTTGCCTTCCAAGCTCTGCCTATGATGCAGTCTCAATCTCTCTCTCTGCTGTGGTGGACTAAGATGTTGGGTGGCCAACTATCGAGTCCTTTTTAGCTCCAGCTCCGGGTCACACACAATGCTGGTGTTGCTTGGGAAACTTTGGCCAGCATAACCTTGTGATCACCATTTTCTCATCTCTTGGTGGGTTTATATAGGTGAGCTTCAAATCCTCCTTCGCTCCCTTAGTAGATGATGGATGGTGACCCAAGGGAGAGGTGTGATTCCATTGTGTGCTCACATAATGTCTAAGGAGGCGCTGGTGGCTGTCCGTAGGTGACTTTCACATAAGGAGTAATTTTCCTTTGCTTGTTGTGGTCCCGGAAAGTGACTTTTTTCCATTTCCAGAAATGCACGCTTATCGAGAAAAAAGGCACGTAGAAGGCGCTCTTCTCGAAGGAAAAAGCACGCATTTGAGCATTTATGACTAGTTCAAATCTGATTTTCTCAAAACCTTAGAGATTTTAAATACTTCTTGATTCCATAATGTATTCCTGTCCTGTAAATCCTTGGGCTTGACATTAATTGATGTCGTATTCTGGTGTACAATTTTCCAGTGTTAACAGTTTCCCCCTCATGTGTGAGGTCTATGAAGAACTGTATAGCCGAAATACATTATAGTTTATTTTATGTATCGTATGCAGAGAGAGAGAGAGAGAGAGAGGTCTGCGTGTATTTTTGGAATTGACAACACCTTGACCGTTTTCAAGATAACCATGGCCTAAGGGACCCCCTGCAAGCAGAAAAAATATACAACATATTTACAAAATCTCAACGAGGCAGGCATGTCCCATGCTCGTGATGCTATGGTTAGTTAAACAAAATTGATAGATACATGTGTTGTTTGTGCCACTACTGTGGTAGTGATGCTGGTGGTTGTTGACGACGACTGCTGATGCCCTCAGGGGAATTTTTTCTTTGACGATAGGTGGAATGTGGTACCCATATGCGTAATTCTAGTATGGCATATCACTGTGCCATGTACGCATATGTACTAGCTGGGACCTTCCTGTGTAAGAATTGTTGTCAGAGACGCTTATGAAGGCACGGGTCTTCGACGGATCTTGATCAAAGTGCAATGGTTGTAAGGTACGATACCATCGTGACATGAAAGCTTTTGTTGTATTCGAATGTCAAGAGGATCAATGACATCTGTGGACAATGATGCAGTCTCCCACAGTGCCACCCAAGGATACCCCTTTGCATGGGGAGGGATCATCCAAAGTACAACTTCCTTTTTGGAAAAGAGGAGTTGAGGTCGACAAAAAGGAAGCCTTAACCAAACCATGAGTCACCGACCTGAGGGGTCGGGGATCAGGATATGATAGGTTTAACATAGGCATGTTGGTGAGTGGTGGCTGAAAACGAATGATGGGGATTCAGTGGCCCGAGGTCAAAGTATACTTGAGCAGCTTGGCGGCAGTCATAGGTATTTCTAAAGGAAAAATCCCTGGAGTCGGTAGGATTTCCAGGGCGGGTGTGAACCAGCTATGATTGTCGTAATGGTGTGTGCATGGGGGGTGAAATACTTTGACCAAGGGAGATGGGGGAATGTTGCCATGAAATATGAGGGCAAAGTGTCTAAGGGCATCGTTTGCAGTCTTTATACACTTACCAAAAGAATAAAATAATGGGGTTTTCTTTGTACAAAACACAGAGACAAATACCCCAAAACATGAAAGAGGGTCACTCACTAAAGGTGTGAGGACGGTGTTTTGCTGAGGGTATGGATCCCATTGGTTGGTCTCATGTGCGGGGTTGATGAAGCGAAAGATGTCGCAGATGGGATTATGTTGATGGAGGTATGGCAGGCCAAATGTGGTGTGCAGAGGTGTGCTTTCAATCTGCTTGCACAACCTGATCATCCAGGAAGGGGGTTGAGTTTGAATAGTGAACTTGACCTTATGCATGATATGTGGATGGGCATGAGGTGCTTCCCAGACTAAAATCGTATGGCCATGGCGTCACTTATGGGGTGTTGTATGGTCTACTTTGGATGATGATCGCCATGGAGGGGAGGCTCTACCAACCAACATGGATTTTTATCATGTGCAGGGTGAGGTGATGATAAACACGGTTGTATATGAGACCCTATGGTTTATTTCTGATGGAGAAATGATGTCAAGATATGCAAAGTTCTTTGGGACTCTATCATGCTGGGGGTAGAATGATACCTACTCTGGAACTTTCAAGAGATAACATTTGTGGATGGTTTGCGGGCTTTTCCTGCAAAAACAACTACCTCTAGTGAAAGCATCTTCTTTATCAAATATTATTGAAAGTCATGAGCTTTAAAAAAGAAGATGAGAGAGGGCATACCTGGCGATGCTGAAAATTTAATTTTTTGAGGAGTGTGAATGTGTGGCATCGCCTCTGTTTGTTATGGAGTGTTGATCACAGTGTTGCTTTCAGTCTGGTGATCAGATACTCTAAGCTCTATTTTTCCCTTGGGATTTGTTACTTGGGTCCTAGTTTTAATTTCAATTTGGGTTGCCCCCAGACTGAGATCAAGGGGGCGTTGCCAGTTACTACCCCCTGTCTAGGATCTCCCTTTTGTTTGTTCCTCGACTTCTTTTTTCAGCATTTGGAGGATTTTCATAATAATCCTGGTTGTATGGTTGGTGATGAGCCTAGGAAGGGTTGCACTAGATTGAACGGGGCATTACGTTGTGCCAGTGGTCCATTCTGTGCAGGGAATGGAGAATATCGGTTCCCTTGTCCCTGGTTGGTATATGAGTGTCGGGGTAACTTTCATGATAGCTAGGTTGTGATACGTTCTAAGTAGAATCGTATGAGTATCCAGGGTGTTGATTACTACTGCCTAGGTGTTCTTGGCCCAAAGACCCGATCGAACCATCTATAGAATCGACGTGCATGGTGCTACTGCTACCTAGGTGATCTTGGGAAAAATACTCGATCAAGCCGTCTGTAGAATCGATGTGCATGGTATCTCCCAGAATACCATGGGTGTTACTGCTGCCTAGGAGATCTTGGTTCAAAGACTCGATCAAGCCATCTCAGAATCACTCCACAGTAATCCTCAAGTATCATGGGTGTTACTGCTAGGAGATCTTGGGTCAAAGGCAGATCAAGTCGTCTGAGAATCGACGCGCATGGTCATACGGATACGATTCTTTGCACACTTTCGTGACCTTTGGTCAAAGACTCGATCAAACCATCTGCAGTAATTGATGCGCGTGATAAATCAAGAAGATGAGGCAACCTTCTTTCTGGTGATTGTTGCTCCTCCTGTAAGTATAGGATGGTATGCGGCTCGTCATTGATAGACTGGATGGAGGGATTCTCTTGATAGGGTCGCTCGATCGCGTGAAAGGTGTCCCTATATTGTGGTATTTCTGGGAAATGGTGGGTATAGTACCCATAGGTATCACAGATAGCACATGCGTGATTGGTACGCAACAGTTTTCTTGGACTTTTGGTTGCAAGTTCCTTTTTATGGGAACGCTGTGTCTGGATGCCTGCCTCACAGCCGAGGAGTGGTTTTAATTCGTCCAAATCCAGGCATATGTGGGTAGGATGTCTTGTGACATCACATATAGTGCAGGCTAATGACTCAAATTGCATGGTGGGGATCACCGCTTTCTTTTCCCTCTTGGTGATTTTCTTGGCCATGGTAACTGATTTCACAATGGGAATTTCCCTTGCGGGGGCGGTTTCAACCGTTGCTTGGGTAGGCTGGGGCTCCTCAGGACTGGGGAGTTTTAACCCAAATGCGGTAATGTTGGTAGCTACTGTTCCTGAAGGGGGAACAAGGTACCAAACTGGGAAAGCCAATTATATGTTGGGTAACAACAGTGTTGCCAAGACCTACTGGGAGGTGTAGCCAGGAGGTGGGTAGAGGAAAGGAGTTTGGGAGGCGACGAAGACTAGAGAGGCAGCCGTAGCTGATGCCCCAGTGTCGTTACTGCTTGAGTCTGTGTCCTGACTAACCTCGGTGCTTGATGTGGACATCATGCATACCGAGGCCTATGTGGCATTAGGCTATACCTAAGGGGTAATGGGAGGATCTCCTAGGAATGACCCTTGGACGAATGACGGTTTGAATTGGCCAGGGCCATATTCTTGATACCATGAAAGACCATCTGTGGATGTATCTACATAGGGTAAAACCACATATGTGTTGGTCAAGGGACACTTTTAACTGTGCGTCAGCTGGTCTACTGTGATGATTCGATCCTCGTGGGGGAACATCGTGATGCAAAAGACGGAGGATGTTATGGCAGACATGGCGTACATGTAACTCCGCCCAAGGAGTATATTGTAATCCAAGTCAGCATCCAAGACTTCGATGTCTATGTGGACCGTCTTGCTGGCTAAGCAGACCGGTAAAATTTGGAAGAGATCAACGGGGGTCGAGGGACGACCATCGTATGATATGAGTGTGATGACTGAAGGTTTGAGTTCGAGGCCTCCTAACTTCTACCATACATTCTTTGACATGATGCATGGGGATGCACCCTCGTCAATGACACATTGATGAATAGTGATATTCTGTACCGATACTGGTATCTGGAAGTCAACCATGGAGGGAAGCCTAGGGGTGGCTTTGTCTAAATCAAAAGCCATCATGCGTGTGCCAGCAGGGTCGACAACGCATAATGCGGAAAGTAGGGCTTTCCATTGTTTTGGGCACGACTGCAGTAATTCCAATGCAGACATAGTAGCAAGTGATTGAGCTAAATCATCTACGATGCTATAATTGTGGGCTACTTTGGATTAATTACATGCTCACCTATTAGGACCTTTTACCATTTTTGGCAATGGTTCCAAAGGAGTCTTTGGAATGGCTAAAGGTACTGTCGGTGCGTTCGTACTAGCCCCTGATGTACTGGTGTCTGGTGGGGTGTCGTAGCTGCGATTCCGAGTTTGAAAAAACATATCTTCCCTAGCCATGTAAATTTCATGGTTTTTTTTCCTGGAATCGTCGGGGTTCCGCTGTTGTGTGCTGACCATTCCTTGATGGGGAAAGGGTTCTTGCATCACCGCAGTTTTCTGGGAAGATCCTCCTTGTCCTCGGTTACTCTGAAGCTTTTTAAGCTCAGGGAGTTCGGGACAGTGGTGAGTATAGTGCCCGTACTCACCACATATTGAAAAAGAATGGTTTATTCGTAGAGGTGGCCTTTTGCCTTGCCTTTGGGCATTGCTTGGCTCCTGGTTTTGATTCCGGTTGGAGTTACCTCTAGCCTAGGATCACGGTGGGCGATGTTGGTTGCTACCCTCCTGTCCAGGGTTCCCTTTGGTTTTTTTTTTTACCTTTATCTTAACCACGTTAGGAGGGTAGTTCTCCTGATCATACTAGTGTGGTTGATTTTGGAACGGCTGCACAAATTTCACCTGTGCATTATTTTGCGTAGGTGGGTTATGTGCTTGAGACTGAGCATATTGTTGTCCCATGTTTGCACCTGGCCGTTGGGGGGGAGTTCTTCCATTAGTTTTTCTTCCTGCGTACTGGGTCCCCTCAGCCAGAGGATAAGGTCCTCCTTGGCGATACGCTGGCGCCCTATTAGTCAAATTTTTCTGTTGCATATGATGACTTTGAAATTCGGGTTGAGACATGTTATGGGTAGACCCATGTGTGTAACCGAGATTCTGTTTGCTACTGCCTAGGTACCCTTGGGTCGTTGACCCAATAAGTCTGTCTGCAAAGTTAGACGCACCTGGAAATTCTTGATAATATTGCAGGCGCGAGGCATTGGGCAGGATATTGTATATGTATCCTGATTGTGTGTAGATCAGTTCAAGTTGTTGGGCTTCACTAATTGCATCATCTTTGGATGTGGGGTTACGTTGCGCCACATCCTTTGAAATCTCCACCGTCAGAGTTTTCAAGAATAAATCTAAAAGGACTTGGTTGTCGAGTTTTGCTTTGCATAAACTGCGACGCTGCCTCCACTCATGGAGATGCTCTGAAATATGGGTAGAGGGGGATTGTCTGAAATGAGTCAGTAACTCCATTCCCAAATTGTGGTGAATGGGAAATTGAAAGTATGTGAGGAAAATGGTAGCGAGGGTACTAAAGGTTCCATTTGAAGCAGGAGATTGCTCCACGTACCATTTAACGGCCACTCCTGTAAGAGTGCGTTGAAATAGCCTCAACCGAATAGTATTGTCAATGAAGTTATTCGATGAGCACTACAGGTGAAAGGTCATTATATGATTTCCTGGGTCTTCCGCTTGCTTGCCTTCAAACTTTGGTATGTCTGAAGGGAGCTTCGGGGGCATGGGAGGCCAATTGGGGTCGTGTGCGATGGGGTCATTGGTGAGCTTGGTAAAATCTGGTAGATTCAACGCTGCTAAGAAGGGTGACTGGGAGGTTGACGCCATGGCAACATGTGAAGACACAAAGTTTTGGTTAGAACGAGGGTTAGTCTATGACGTACCTTGTTGTGAATTCAGCTGGCTACCCGTATGGGATGCGCTCCTCTGCCCCCCAGGGGACGAGGGGACAGTGGTGTACAGTGTGGTGTTGGGAAACCGACTAGGGTTCCCAACTAAGGTTGCTCCAAGAAAGGAGGAACCAACCACTGTGGCAATGTTCCGTCTTTGACGCCTAAATGGCAAAAGACCTGGAACCCCTCCCGGTAATGGGCGGAGGTCCAAAAGAGGCCTGAACCGACGAGGTTCTGTTGGAACCGTTTGTTTGTCGACCATGTTAGGTTTTGGAAATTTTTTGAGGGGATTGAGTCGGTGATCACGACAAATTTATGGCCACATACATAAAACAAAGCGAAAATGAAATGGATTTTCCTTTAACTTAATCTATGTGATCAATCAAGCAAAAAATGGTTTTGTTTGTTTGCGCATGATACTCAAAATCATAGAAGACCTAATACGTCCTTACACACTCAAAAGTAACTGGGCCTTGAGAGGATTTCTTGCGAGTGCTGGCACAACGTCCCGAAAGAGCCGACGACACCCCCAGTCAGCCGAAGATAATCAACCAAGGTAAGAGTAGAGGGTCTGGCGCTTGCCTGCACCGTCACCTATAGAGTAAAGGATGCCCAAGTTTTGGCCACTAAGAACCACCGTCCCATGTGAGCGTTCGAGTCTTGGGCTTCTTGGTAGTCAGCTAACAGTACTGAGTATCAGCCGGGTCAGGTAGCCCCAACTGATACCGCACGCATTGCGCCTAAGCCTAACCCCCTCTGAATCAAGTCTCTGCCGCGCTCAGGTTTTCTTTTCCGTGGGCTGATAGGTGGATTTAAAAACTCCCTAAATACATAAATTATATGTTTCAATGTGAAGTGTGATCAAGGCAGCTTATTGGATGCCTACCCCCTTGATCCTAACTTAATCTATAAATTCTCTTGTGGCCCCTGTGGGGAGAATTTAGCGAGTTGGTTTAAGTTATTTTTTAGGTGGCTTTCTTTTCTTAGTGGGTGAATGTGTGTGAGTGTATGGTGAACAATCTCATAATTTGAACATATGGATATCGGTGATGCTTTACAAAAGTCCCCTAGTTAAACTATGTGGCGTTGTTCCTTGCTCAAATAGAAAGCATTTGCGGATAATGGGTTGCTTCCAAATCCTCCTAGTTAGTCTATGTGAGTGACTAAAGGGAGACGGCGAATCACGAATGTAGAGCGTTCATATACTTGTCTGGGGTCACCAAATGGTGCAAAGACAACAGAGATTACTTGCTCTAATTGGCGATTCAATCCTAGTCCCGCAACTTCCTAGATGCAAAAATTGAATTTAAACTAAACAATTTCTACGCTAGCTTATGCATGTGTGGTCATGAGCCACTTACTTGGACTAGTTAAACTAAGTGTGCATATCGGAATGTGCAAAAAACATAAATTGTTCGGAAAGCAATGGTTAATTTGCCCCCTACTTAAACTATGTGAACACTTTTTGCAAAAACCAACTTAAATGAAAACTAACTAAATGCCTACAGAAAGCAGCAAAAAATGAGTTCTCATAAGTTATGGGGTATCAACACAGGTGTTGGAAGATACATTAGGGGCTGCCCAACACACTTACAAGCAGAAAAAATGCAGAAAATAGGGAGAAAAAATCTCTCTGCAATTTGCGCGCAAAAGCCCTTGACAGGTGCGCCTTCCTGCGCGCAGGTCACTCCTGAACGCGCGCAATGTGCCTCTGTGAGGAAAAGTTGCGCGCAAAAACCCTGCAAGTAAAAATATTAGGAGCTGCCTTCTTCAGTATGTTACCTCAGTGAGTCTAGGGACTACAAGATGGGTCAGAGGACTGTTAGCTCCACTCCAGCATAGACAAAGGGTCTCCTGCAAAAGATGGCACAACCACATAAACTTGGAACATGTCAGTGGAGTCGCCAATCCTGATGTAGTGGATTAGTCACACGGGTGTACGAAATCGCACAAGCTTAGAGAGTGTGGTCTACTCTCTAAACTATTGGTAACAGGCAGAAAGTGGGGGGAGCTTAAAAGCATAAAACTTAATGGAAATAGTATGCTGAAGTATGCTTTGATTAAACTAAAACTAAAACTAAAAAACACAAATATACAGAAGCTATATAGAGAGTTCCAAATGATAATAATGCAAACGATGGCTTGATGGCCTCTTCTTATTAAACGTTCGAAATGGAGAAGAAATTTACCCACTTGCCAAAGGGCACCTAGGAAATGGCTCTAGGTTTCGATGCAAGGATGTTGCCTTCCAAGTTCTGCCTCTGATGCAGTCTCACTCTCTCTCTCTGCTGTGGTGGAATAAGATGTTGGGTGGCCAACTATCGAGTCCTCTTTAGCTCTAGCTCTGGGTCACACACAATGCTGGTGTTGTGAGCAACTTGCGACATAACCGTGATCACCATTTGCTCATCTCTTGTGAGTGGGTTTATAGGGGTGAGCTGCAAATCCTCCTTCCTTCCTTGGTACATGATGGATGGTGACCCAAGGAGAAGATGATTCCATTGTGTGCTCAAATATTCTTTTGTGTGCTCACATAATCTCTAAGTAGGCGTTGGTGGCTCTCCTTAGGAGTAATTGTCCTTTCTTGTTGTGGTCCCTTTGAAAGTGAAGCTTTTTCCATTTCTGGGAATGCGCACTTATCGCGGGAAAAATGTCGCAGGCGCTCTTCTCGAAGAAAAATCATGCATTTGAGCATTTATGAATAGTTCAAATCTGATTTGCTCAAAACATGGGAATTTTAAACTTCTTGATTAGTAATGTATTCTGCATCTGTAAATCCTTGGGCTTGACATTAATTGATG